>PVHP010004260.1:0-72321 GCA_004024765.1 Zapus hudsonius | reverse complement strand
CCCCACACCCGCCGACCCCAGCAGATATCACAAAGGCATTTCTCCAACCACCTCAAGTATAATCGAAATGGGCAGACCTCAACACAAGAATATTACACCAGCTGAGGAAACCGTACCAAATGACAACAACAATACCACTAAAGAGAGAGAGCAGAAGCAGGCCCAAGATGACACAACACTAAACCCCGAACATACTGGCACAGATCCCAAGGGTAACATATTGTTAGTCAGTCATGCAAGAAAAGATGGACCAACATATTGAAAGGGTACAAAGTCAGCTCATTAGCTTTGCCACCAGGCTTAATATAATTAAGGAGAACCTAATGGACTTCAGAAAAGACATATCAGAACTAAAGACAAACCTGCAAACTGAAGGTATCAAAAACCAGCTTTCCAAATTAACCGAAGACATCTGAAAATATAAGAATGAATGTCAGGAAGAAGTAATGAAATCAAACCTTGAAATGAAATCACATCTCAACAGGATGATAGAAGCAACCCAAAGATGTTGCAGAAAACAAAAACCACATTTAAATAATAAGAACATCCCTAGAATCTCTTACCAACAGGATCAATCACTGGGTAAACAGAACCTTGGACATGGAAGACAGAACAGAGGAAAACTCGAGGGAAATCAGAACCTTGACCAAATTCAAAAGAGCAAGTAAACAAGACTCAAGGGAAATGTGGAATACCATAAAAAGACCTAATCTCACTATCATGGGGATCCCGGGAGGAGAAGAAAACCAAACAAGGGGCATAGAAAATATTTTCAACAGAATTATTCAAGAAAACTTCCCATACTTGCAAGTGATAGTCCTGTACAGCTAAAAGAGATATGGAGGATCCCAAACAAATTGGACCAAAGGAGGAACACTCCAAGACACATCTTAGTTACAATGCCAAACATTGTGGATAAAGAGAGAGTCCTTAGAGCAACAGGAGAAAGGAAACTCACATATCACGTCAGACTTCTCCATAGAAACTTTAAAAGCCAGGAGAGCTTGGAACAAAGCGATTCTAGGCATAAAGAAGAACGGATTCCAACCTAGACTACTCTACCCAGCAAAGTCATCCATCATAATTGATGGAGGAATTAAAGTATTCCACGAAAGTAATCAGCTTTACAATTACTTGAGCACAAAGCCAAACCTTCAAAAGATACTTCATGAGATATCCCATGCAGACGAAACAAACAACCATAGGAAAGGAACAGGGAACAAACAAGGTAACACAAAAGAGATAGCAGCAACAGCTCAGATACCAACCTCCATATTCTCTACAACATGGCAAACCTCACAGTTATAACTTTGAACGTAAATGGACACAACTCTCCGATAAAAAGACACAGGATAGCAGGTTGGATCAGTAAAATGGACCCTTCCATCTGTTGCCTTCAAGAAACACACCTTATCACTAAAGATAGTAACCTACTGAGAATAAAAGGGTGGAAAACAATTTTCCAGGCATGTGGGAAAAATAAAAAAGCAGGTGTGGCTACTCTAATATCTGACAAAATAGACTTTAAGCCAACAGCAATAAAAAAGGACGATGATGGCCACTTCCTACTCATCAAGGGAACAATACAGCAAGAAGACATCATTATACTAAATATTTATGCACCAAATACAAGGGTCACTCATTTCATTAGGCATAAATTACTCAAAAGCAAAGCAGATATAGATGCCAACACCATCATAGTAGGAGACTTTAACACTCCACTGTCATACTTAGACAGATCGTACAAACAACAGATAAGCAGGGAAATCAAGCTGCTAAATGGCACCATTGACAAACTAGGGATAAGAGACATCTACAGAACTTTTCACCCCAAGGACACAGATTACACATTCTTCTCAGCAGCACATGGAACTTTTTCCAAAATTAACCATATACTAGGTCATAAATCATCCTGAGTACAATAGACATAGAACTACCAATGGACCCAGTTATCCCTCTACTAGGCATCTATCCACAAGCTGTCACATCTCAATGCAGAAACATTTGTACAACTATATTTATAGCAGCTCAATTCATAATAGCCAAGAATTGGAATCAACCCAAATGCCCATCCATGGAGGAATGGACACAGAAACTGTGGTATATTTACACAATGGAATTTTACTCAGCTGAAAGGAAAAATGACATATTGAAATTTAGGGAAAAATGGTCTGACTTCAAGCAGATCTTACTAAGGGAACACTCAAAAGAACAGAGAATCGTACACCGCATATTTTCCTTCATAGGTGGTCCTTAACCAGGATAACCGTTTTCTTTATGCAGACTAGTAGAAAGAAGTGAGAGGTTATGAATGAGGGGTTAAGGATGGGGGAGGGGAATGGCTTAAGCATGAGGCTAAACCAAATTAGGTTCAAAAACATAAAATTCTCATGAGCATACTGTAACATATTGAGAAAGTTGTGAGCGTTGACTGGCAAGAGGGGCCATGATTTGTAAGGGAGAGAGTCTAAGCCTGTGAATAATTAGATCAGCCTGACAACCCTGGTTTCAACCAATGGTTCCTTCCCTCACTGAGCTGTTGACCAAAGCGATTCATGAGATTCTAACAAGAGAGAATTCTGTCAAAGCTCTTGAGTGTCCTCCCTAGGCCTGAGGCAAAACCCTGTTGCTGAAGAAACCACAGAATGACATAGATTAGCATCAAGAGACGCTTCAATGTCCAGAAGAGTACCCAGCCCGCAGAAGGCAGTTAGTGTAGTCCTGGAAGGCACTGCACAGGCTGCCAGGGGAAACTGATCAACGATAGCTGTAGTAAACAGAGACCACTGACAGGAAACACAATCTGCGGTCATGAGCAGGCTGACCACACCTCCTACTGGGAGAGAACAGCAAACCAAGAAAGGAGCACTTGTGTAATGGAGTAGCTGGGCCTGAGGGAGACAATCAACAGCTTTCGAATTCGGCCAATTTTCCACTTAGTGAGGGGCACCCCCTGTCTGGAACTTGGGATTCAGGGCAATAGGCACCGGATCCAGTAATCTTGGGCTACCAAGATAACAGGCACTATGGAAGCGAATGACAGGGATGCTGCTAAAAATAGAATCTAGGTAATCCAGAATTGTGTATATTTGTTAACCTACACTGATCTCACTCTCCGATGGAGATTGTGTTTGTATCTTTCAGGATGCAGCGAGAGACCTGGGGTCCATCTAACCCTCCCAACTGACCGTAGGCCGATAGCTGAGATTCTAGCAAGAGAGGAGCCACCACAGTCATATCGTGGAGGATCCAAATGGAACCCCGCAGAGAATGACGAGATGAACAAGGAGCCCACAGCCACAGCCATTAAATCAACACAGGATTAGCCAGTGGAACAGAAACCAACGATTTTCGACACAAAGACCCCTAAGCTCACAACCTTAAAGCAAACTTATTACTCATCCACCACGACTCAGGGAACTATGCGGAAGAGGGGGCGGAAACATTGTGAGAGCCGTGGTGGGGGAGACTATCCAGAGGCATGGCCAGGAGAACCTGGCTGAATACTAGGCTATCCATGGTCCCCTGCCACAAGGACTGATCCAGATGATCCATGGAGGAGGTTATCCAGCAGTTTGGTGAGGGGAGCAGTGGGGAATTGGGGATAACACCCCATTTTTTGCCCACTAAATATTGTTATTCATTATGGACAATAAAAAAGTAGGTGACAAATGACAAAAAAGAACATAAAGTAATAGTCATGAAAGAGGCTTAGTGAACTAGCTTCAAGAAGAGCAGGAGAGAAGAGTAATTAATTCCTCAGGATGTCTTCTGATGCTCCATTCCACATCTACTGTAGCTTTCTTGGTCTCTGCTCAAGACAGCACCTAGGTGATGATTCAACAGCTAGCCCCTGCTAATCCTATCAATGGTAAATTTTAACTATGGCGATAAACATTTTTGAGGCGTTTGTTCTTCTTTTTTCAATTTAGTTCTCAAACACATTGTACTCTGCACAGATACAGAAACTATATATCAGTTTGATGGCATTAAAAATGCACCAAATTTGATCAGGATCAAGTATGTATTAGTAGGGCATCCAAAACTACATTGACTTTTAGTTATATGAACAAAAAAAATGAAATGCAGTCATGATGGGTTTTACTAATTTTAAATGTTTTTGTAACCACAGAGATTATTCTATTTTCCCAATATTCCTACCTCCTAAAATCTGATTCAAGATTTTTCATTAAAATGAACATTTATTTTAAAACTAATCATTCTTTCCCTTCAGTGTCCTCTAATGTTTTCACTTTCCTGATTTATGTTCTTTTGTTGTAAGCAAAATATTATGATCATGACTCCTAATACATAACATCAATTAACATGAAATCAAATATCAACACAATGTGAATAATAAATGTACTATTGCCGAAATAACTGACTCTACAATACAGTACTTTTAAAATGAGAAATTATAAAAGAAATTAATGGAATTCAGTTTTTAGATGTGGATTTTTATTTTTTAGTAAATGTTCTTTCAAAAAACAGAATCAACAATTTTTAGTCATAGCTGTTTTTCCTTGCTTTTCATATTTATTGTCAATAATTAGATACATTGCATGAGCAAGTCTTATGATGGTACCCCCATTTCCTTCCTCCCTGTGAAAATTTAGAACTGGGTAAGATGAGAAATTCAGAATGTTTCAGATAATTGAAGGATACTATTATTTTCATACTATGAATTATACAAGGCCCAATAGGGTCACACAAACCACTAAATAACTTTGCCACAACAGAGCAAGAAGTCATAGAGCGGCAGCAAAGTGCACACCATAGCCTGGAACACTCTTGATTTCATTATTTTATGTACCAGTTAGGTGTCATTATATCATGGTTTAATTTACATATAATCCTGTAGTTTGATCTTGATAATGGAATTACAATAGAGGGAGTAATCTCTAAAGAAATTTATCTGGCTATTATTCCTCAAGTTCCTGGCCAAACTTGCAGCCAATTAAACTGGTGAAAGAATGGGTGAGCATTTCTAATCTTGCAATTTCTTCATTGTTTTCATCCTAAGCAGTTTATTGCTCTGTTGTATTCCTGTATGGGAACAAATGGGTCTTGGAGTGACCTCAGTGCAAGAAGTACTTTCAAGGATGTGGAAGGGAAAACCTGACAGAAAGTGGTCCTGTGACCTACAGACAAAGACTACTCTATATGAATAGTGGTCTGAGTTCAGAAAAGCTGGATGACATCTCCTAGTGGCCCATCTAAAGAAGGGCTTAGGGTTGGCAGTAATCAGCAATTTCAGTGACAGTAACAAATTTCAAACTTGAACAATGTTGGACTCGAACATTCATTGGACTAATATCTGAAGTAAATGTTTCCCATTTTAACTGTTGAAACCTCTGTGTTTATCCAAATCTGTGATAGATAGACACACTTTCACAAATACACTTTTATCTGCCAAGGAAACATAGGGATAGTATCCTTCCTTATTTATATGTTATGACCAACAGCATATTGACTCTTTTTTCATGTTCTTAAGATGTTCAAAAGTCTTCTAATTTCTTATTCATCTACAATAACTGTGAAACTTTCCACATTCTTGATAGATTCTCCAATATCTTCCATGAATCCTTAACTCTCATAATGCTGGACTCTTCTTTTTTCTAGTTTCAATTGGAGAGCTTGAGAATGATGTCTTCCTTTACTTCAGATCTATAGAGAGACTTTTTTTCTCTTTCCCTTGCCATCATATGCATATATTTGAATTTCATGGCGCTTCAATACCATGTGACAATGTTTCCAGATTATAGCCTTTGCCCCTTGAGGTCCAGGGACATGAGTGACTATGTAGTACTGTGTCCTAGGCTAGACTTCAGTGAAAGAAGAGATTTCTGCCCTTTGTGTGATATAAGAGTCCAGGACTAACAAAGATATCCCTTCTAAGCATTCTCAAATCAAATCTCCTGGACTAGAGATACTGATCTTCTTTACAGTTCATTGTGGACCAGTTTTATTTCTCAGATCTGGGTCTATTTATGCCTTAGTTTTTACCACAGGCCCACAGGCCCACATATCCATAGGCCCACAGACCCACAAGCCATATATATATAATCACAGATGTTTTTTGTTGGGGAAGGATATATTCTTAGTTGGAAAGTCTCATTCCAACTCCTATGTCACTTCCACTATCAGTCAGGTATCCTTTTTTGCTTCCCTATATAGTTGCCATTCAAGGTAAATAGTGGCTTACCATCGCTTCTGTGAAAATTTAGGAGTTGGATAAGTTGAGAAATCCAGAATGTTTCAGATAATTGAAGGATACTATTATTTTCATACTATGAATTATACAAGGCCCAATAGGGTCACACAATAAGATAAATCAAAACTATAATTCACCTTATGACAGTTTAAAAGATATTTCTCTCTCAAATGAGTTTGCAAAAAACACAATAAAATAAATTGTACCTTTGAGGCAGTTTATGGGCAATAGAAACCCCAAAGTTAATAGCTTTCTCTGGCTATATGTAGAAAATGTCCTTGGGCCTACAGGGGAAGAAGGTGGGTTGTTCAACTTTGCTACAGGTCAGAAATGTCAGAAGAGAAAATCTGGCTTTATTTCTTATCTCCTAAAACCTCACCAAGGGAGGTGAAAAAGTGGTTCCAGTCTTATCGCTTAATTTCCTGGGAGAGGAAGAAATGTAAAGGGATTAGCTTTTTCCCAGAAACACAGAAAGCAGAAAGACACATGACATCAGGACTAGACTGACTAGACCAGCCTCCCATCAAGGAGGCTCAGTTAAAAGACCCTAACCTATATCTCAAGTGGGCTTCCCCATTTGAAGAACCCGCTCTTGCCTCACTGGGCAAGAATTATGTGCCTTCCTTACTTCTATTAAGCCCTATCTATAATATAATCAACCTGTAATATTTATCCTCTGGACTCTGCATTTTAATTCTTTGAATTAATAAGACCAGAATCTAGAGATCATTGACACTATGCAAGTTTTGCATGACTACTGAGATTTCAGGCACCCTAAGTTCTGGTTTATAGCCCAACAAAGTTCTGAGAAAGGCTCTGTCACTCTCAAAAGACACTGTAAAATTCCTGATATTAGTGTGTTGGTCATGAAAGGCAGAGATAAATATTCTCCTTTCTGTATTCCTCATGACATGATCTGTTCTCTCTCTCTCTAATTCTCCATTTCTTCTAGGTAATGCTCTCCTGTTTGGGAACAGGGTACATTTAAACTAGGGAGTTGGAAGATGAATTTCTGTTGGAGACAAGATTATGTCTTCTTCTGTTTTCCTTTCATCCCACTTGAAAAGCAAATAACAAAATATATTTGCCTATGCTCTGTAAAAAGTTGAGTGAGCTTGTAGGATGTATATTTTATGTTTGTATTTTGAAAAACTTTATGCCTTGGTAAAAAGTCTCCTGTAATAACTAGTACTAAGCTTTCAGATATCTGTACCTGATAGTCTCCATGCAGATTCCAGCAGGAGCTCATACCCAAGTCTAAAGGAAATATTAATTCCACTCACAGATGCTGTGCTGGGTTTGTGCCAACACAATGAATTGGGGCACAGATGTATGCAGCCAGCACTGAGGCTCGTGTTGGCAGTAATCTATGCAGCGGGTTACCCTGAAGGGGGTGTGGACCTGCAAGGCTGCAACTCACACTAGGTTGTAAGCAGCAGTTTGGTCATGGTAGAAAGACCCCCACACCACATCCAAACCCCTTAAGCAAGGACAATTCAGCTGAGACTCTGCTTGATGGCTGATAGCAAAAACAAGATCGTTTGCAGTAGCTAGAGGCCCTGGCCCTCCCATTTTCTTGGTCTGTCTCTATATTCTGTATCTCTCTCTACTTGCAAATAAATAAATAGAAATATTTTTAAAATATTAAAAAACAAGATTATAGTTGGGAGAATGGAAAAATCTCATTCACTGGGTCCTAAATTCAAACACCTAGGGGCTTAAAGGACTGCTCAGTGAATAAAAACACTTTCTAGTGTTTGTCTGATGTTTATTGGTTTGCTGTTGTTATACATAAAATATTTTACCTGTATGCAGTTCTAGTCTCTGTGCTACAGGTGATAAATTTCAATATGGTTTTCGTAATCCAGACAGTTTGACATAATTTAAAGAAATCACCCCCAGTGTTAACATGTGTTAACATGTTAACATGTTTGCATCCTATCTAGATTTAAGAATAAAGAGATTAAAATGTTTTGAATGAATATTGGAGGACCTACCCGCAAGGATGTTGAAACCTATCCTGTCTTATGCAGTTATTAGAAGCTATTTTGCTTCCCTGATATATAGGCCTCAATATTATTCCTGAGGTATTTTTGTGCCAATATTAATTTAATGGCTTAGACGTACTTAGAGGATAAATGTGTGAATGTGTGGCTGAGAAGAGATTAATCATAGGTCCTTCACAAAGATCAACAAGACAAAAGATGTCATCTAGACTGTGGGTGTTAATATGGAGTCACATGGTCAGGGAGCAACTAACCCATAGACTCTGTCTGTCTCTCTGTCTCTGTCTCTCTGTCTCTGTCTCTCTGTCTCTGTCTCTGTGTCTCTGTGTCTCTGTGTCTCTCTGTCTCTCTGTCTCTCTGTCTCTCTCTCTCTCTCTCTCCTGGTCAATAATGAGTAGAATCAAGATACAGCTTTAAGCCAGACTACACCGGTAAGAAGTGACTAACTGACTAACTGAATAGCTGCTCACAAAGAAAAAGGTGTCTAGGGGATACTTTGGTAAAAACAAAAGAGATTTCAGAGACATTCCTATATATTATCTTTTGTTTTACAACTGGGTAGTCATGCATCTTCAACAGACTTCTTTAGACTGTACCTAAATATGTGCAAGCTGTCTTACTTGCTCCGTGATACAAAAAATGCTATGCCACCCCACAACTTTTGTATTCCATAGGACCAAGTGTGATGACCATAGACTGGGGGAATAATCCTGAGGTCCCCAAGGATTTGCTTTCCTAACTAAATAAAGGTGTCACAAAAGACTGAGACTTTAAATCAGGGTCACCATATTAAGAGTGACTCTATTTCTTTCACTTTGTCTATGTCACTGTAATGTAAATTATACTGATAAATAATCATATGCTGTTTAAATTTTAGGAAAGCCAGATACTGAGAAAGGTTGGTGGCACCCTTATCTCAGACCCTAAGCAAGTTTAAACCATGTGTACTCCAAAACTTGTACTGAGATAGGCTTGGACATCTGGCTCGATAACAAGAGGAAGGGGGACAAACAGCATAGAAAGAGTTTGGATCTATATATTTTCTCTCTCGCCTTTGGTTACTTAAAAGTCAGCTCTATGTCAGGTCAATATAGTTCCAATATTTCTTGCTAGAATACCTTTGTTATATAATGAGTGCAAGCCCCTTAAAATCGAAACAGATTCATCTAAGGCTTGCAGCAAGCTAGAACTTTGTAATTTAACAATGCGTATTCTCAATTTGTTACATGATGTTATGAACATAATTCAGGCTCAGCTCTTTTTAATAGGTTAATAGATTTGTGTATGTTCCTATATCTCATCATGTGAAGGTTAAAATTCAATTTTCTTACCATGGTTTGCACATTTTGGTAGTTAAAAAAACTGGTTTAAAATGTTCAATTATGATTGCTATGCTTCTATATCAGGCTTCTAACAGCTGGGAATGCTGAGTCTTAGCAAGATCAAGATTTATTTATTAGTTACTGATTTTTTAAGCTACATTAAATATCATATCTAAGATTCCTAATAATGCTAAGTGGTCATTACTGGGTGTGTCATTTACATTTCATAAAAGAAATAATCTAGTTTCATTCATAGTGATTTTTTTCCTGAGGCAGGTAAGGAAGATTATCACCCCATGTTCTAATAATCTGTGTGCTTTCTTAATTTTCGAGGGACCCCATTCTCATTTCATGAGTCAAAGTGAGTCAAGCTGAAGTTGTAACATGAAAATCTGTTATCTAAGTAATACCATTTAAACATAAACTGCTGTATATTTAAACTTCATCTATTTTAATAGTCATTGATAACAAGAATGATGAGACATAGGGTTGCTTTATGTTATTCAAAGTAACCCAAAATGATGTTTATGTCTAGTCCTGATTAGACAGAAGAGGGTTAAAGCTACTAAACATGTACCCAGGTATATAGGTATAGTTTGACATGATGTTAAACTACTAGAAACAGGTTTCTAGGTTTTAAGCATTAAGTCAGAAATTGCTTATTCATACTTGGTACAAAATTGGTTGACAGGTGTGTTCTTAATTATAAACAAAATGCCAAACTTCAACATTGTTTTTTAGATTACCTTACAGATGCAATTATAAGGTCAAAAATTTAGGTGGGGTTAAACGCTTATTATGATAACAAATCTTTGACAGATTGCTTTATTTGGTTCTGTTGATAGAACAAAAGATAGTCAGTGTTTCCCTATGGCTACAGCTGTTAGATGTTTAAGATACAATGTAAGTGATTCATATACTCCAAAGGAGAGGTTAAAAATGAGAGTTGAGGGCTGAGGAGATGGTTCTGCAGTTAAAGGTGCTTGCTTGCAAAAACTGATGACCAAGGTTCAATTCCTAGTAGCCACATAATGCCAGATGCACAAACTGGAATATGCATCTGTATTTTGTTTGCAGAGGCAGGATGTCCTGGTGTTCTCTCTCTCTCTCTCTCTCTCTCTCTCTCTCTCTCTCTCTCTCTCTCTCTCTCCTCAGAAATAAATGAAAATATTTTAAATGAGAGGTGATATAAAAAGATTATGAAAACAACTAATTAAGGTTTACTGTTGAATGACAAAATCATTATTATTTTACCCATATTTAAGTGTGGGTTCTGAAAAATGTAAATGACATCCTTCTCTGTGCCCCTACAGAGGAAATTTCACAAGAGAATGGTGATTACCATGGGTCACTTGCCTTTATGTTAGATAGCTATATTTTGAGATTACAATATGTGTTCCTCTAGACACCATCTCCTGCATGAGATGAAGGCATAACCCTGTTTGTTTTTCCCCAGACAACTGTCCTTGTGGAAGATAAGGCAACATGAACCCATGAGAAGATAATTCTATCTTTAGCTAGACATGATTTCCAAAAGAAAACAAAGAAATGGTATGAAGTCTCCTTTGTCTAACTCTTTTTCTATCTGGTGGACATGTAGAACTGACCAAAGCCATAGGGTAGGCCCTCATGCTTCTCAATTTCCTGATAGATAAGAGACTATAAGGCTTTAAGGTCTGAGACTTGACTATGTTGACACTGTAAAATATTTGAGATTGGTTTTATCAGGGAAGACTGTGACATTAATTAGAGAGGAGAGGAGGCCCACTATCTCCTATTCACTCCTTTGGACCTTAAAGCAGCTTATAAAATTCTTGAAAATCACAAGGTTCTGCTGTTTGTGATAGAACTTTGCAGTAGTAAATTGCTCAAGAGGTGAAGGCAGTAAAAAATCAAGAGTTTGAGGCCACTCTGCCTTTGGCAACTGAGAGAAATGGCTCTTTTAATTGCTGAGGATTCAAAATTAAGTGCAGAGAATGACTGGACTAAATATACTGCCATGAGATGTTAGAGCTATTGTCCTTCAAGAGAAATTTCTGGCCCACTGATAATTGGCCCTTGAATAAACATGTTACCCTCCTTAAAGTTCCTTTGTGGAACAAAGAATCCACAGGGCTGGTTATACAGTCAACACTCTCAAAGAAATGATAGAAAATGTATTCATTCCCTCAGGCAGTAATGCTCAACTAGCAAAACTGGTGGCTCTCACCAGAGAGTAGAACTAAGCAAAAATCAGAGAGCTAATATTTTCACTGACTCTAAATATTCCATCCTGGTTTCCTATGTTTAAAAAGAGGAGAAAAATGAGTCCTTTCACAGAAACATCCACATTCACAGGATGACTCCAGACAGAGAAAGGAAAGCTACTCTTACCTGAGACTCATCAATAAAAAAGGTCATAAAACAGAAATGCCAAGACTTTGTTCTGCTTTGTTTTCTTAACAAAAAAAATCTAGCTGTTTTAAATTTGTTTGCAAAAATTATCTGCAAAAACTGTTAACATGTCTTGCCTATACTTACAAATGTTAAGTAAGCATACAAGCTTTCTTTTTTTATATGGCTTATCATGTCAGCAGGCAACTTAAGTTTCACGTTAAAATAATATTAAGGTATTATACCATTCTTCAGCTAGATCTGTTTTGCTTAAAACAGAAGGAATATGCTCCATTTTCTCAATTTTCTTCTGGAAGTTCAATAATCAGATATAGCAGCCAAAACCAATGAAGACATCAGAGCTAATAGGAAAGTCAATATTTTGGTCCTGGACTCCAAGCAATGTAGAGGCCACATAGGGAGGGTCTGAACAGAGGAAGATCTTTAATACTTCTGAAGGAAGCCCCAAGGTCAACATGGGCCTGGCTCAGTAGGTGACACCAATCCTAAAAGAGCCAGAGTTCTTTTCAGGTCCCTAAAAATATCTCCTAAGGAGCTACATCTGACCTTCAAAAATACAGTATATATAATTAAATTTTGTCTACCTACATGGTCTTAAAGCACTCTGCAGAAAAATGTAGCTATAAAATATATTTTAAAAGCTTTTAACAATACAGCCCAGTGAGTTTCCCTTCTTAATTCCAAAAGTCAAATAAATGTAAGAAGGAAAACTCTATAAGACATTATGGTTTAGATGTGCTCACTTTGACTCAGAGTGACATCTGTGACATTATTAATAAAGACTAAATGCTGTATATGTTGTTGATAATTCTGCTAATGGTTCATCTGCTTTATAAGATCTATAAAAATAAGCACAGACCATGTCAGATACCACTGTGCCATTTGATGAACTTTAAAAATCAATTTTTAAGGATTTCTGAATCTTCATGGTGAAAGAGAATTATGCCTAATATTTTTGGTAAGAGTAATTATATTAATTTTTGGACCTTGTATGCTCAGCTGCAGTTTTAACCTGTCTCTCTTTCCATAGTCACCCCATACTCAGATGGTCTTGTGACAATCTAACTCAAACTACTTGGGTTCACTAATTGCCCATTAAGGTTTGAAAGTCTATAACAATAGGAACCCTAAAGAGCTTCAATTAACTCCATGCACACTTTCCCTTGATTTAACTTGTTTAATCCTTTCTGTCCAACATTTTTATCTAGAACTGTTTTCTTACAATATACCAGTCCACTTTGGGGACTCTTAGAACCACTGGAGAAATATCCCATCTCTAACACCTGCTGTTTCCACTCAGCTTGAAGAAGCTAGATTGGTCATTATCCCAATTCTCTAATGGCAGTTATGATTACTTCTGGGGGGGGGCAGCAGTGATTAAGGCAACTTAAGGGTAGCAGGATGCCCCAAAGTAAATGGTTTTCTTTCGGTTAAATGTGGAAAATGTTATTGGATCTATAGGGGAAGAATGTAGGCCATTCCACTTTGCAACAGATCCAAAATGTGAGAAAGGAGAATCTTTTTTTTTTTTTCACATCTCCAAAAACCTCACCAGAGGTTGGTGAATAAGTGCCTCCATTCTTATCTCTTACTTTCCTGAGAGAGGAAGGAATCCAAATGGATTAACCTCTTTAATAGAAACATTGACACCAGACACCTGATATCAGGACTGGACTGACTAGAGCAGATTACCATCCAGGGGGCTCACATAAAAAACCCCAACCTAGATCTCAAAGTAAGCTTTCCCAATTCGGGAACCTTGTCTTGCATTCTAGGGCAAGAGACATGTCTTTCTTACTTTTCTGAAGTTCTATCTATAGTTTAATGAAACCTGTAAAGTTACCCTCTGGTCTATAAATTTCAATTCTTTGAATTCATAAGAATGAAATCCTGAGACCATTAAGTCAATATTATTTTTGTGTGACTGTTGAATTTTCTGGAACCCTACCTCTCACACAAACAAGAGCCAAGAAAGTCTTCATTAATCCCAAATAACACCCTAAAATTCCCATATCACTTTTGTCTTGAGCCCTTCATGTATTTTAAATGTGAAGAGTAGGAAAGGTTGAGCAATGTTTTTGCTGAAGACATTACATGCTGCTGAAACAACATTGAGAGAGCCAGTTGGAACCTGAAAGGAAGCCAGTTCCCAGATGATTAGTCCATACAGTGCTGGAAAGCACTACATGAGCATCTACAGGAAATTGGTGAAAAAAGTTGTGAGAAAGCAGGGGACACTGCTATGTGACAGCAACCAGTATGACAAGATGTACACACTTGAGCAACAGTGGCACCTAACCTAGGTAACCAAGGGTTCTCTGATTGGCTAAGAGATCTGTTCAGTGGCAAAGAACCCATAGCTGGAACTGGGATCCAAGCCAAAATCCTATGGAGACCAAGTAAATGAACTCCAAGGAGAAGTTTCCACTAACGTTGGGCTTAGACAGGATACACCCATCATAGTCTCTCCAAACTAAATGCATTTAATCTATACTGATCTCACTCTCTGTTGTAGAAGCTGTTTTTTTTTCTTTTTCAGAAGGCAGAGAAAACCAAGGACAACATAATTCTACCAATAAGATCATAAATGATAGCTGATTGCCTGGCAGGAGATGAACCATCACTAACAGATCAACTAGTGCCAGTTGAAATCAAAGAGGAATTGTTGAGATTAGCACAAGTGCTACTTCCATAGGGAGCATAACAACCTACATACCCACAGTGATCCAGGGAAATTTGTGGAAGAAGGGGCAGAAAGATTGTAAGAGTAAAGGTGGGCGGGAATATCAAGAGGTATCGCTCCACCCCCACAATGACTGATTGCTTCTTGCAGAGCTCAGAGACCACAACCCCTTGGTGCATACCTGAAAAACCCACTGAGGAGGGCCCTCAGTGAAACAGGGACAGGGAATGGTGGTACCAACATATTCTTTGCTCATACAAAGTTTCTACTTAATAAAAAAAAGTAAGGAAGAGAGCAATTGATGAGTGCAATTAAAGAGATCTTTGGCCTCCACATGCACACACACACACACACACAGAGAGAGAGAGAGAGAGAGAGAGAGAGAGAGAGAGAGAGAGAGAGAGAGAGAGAGAGAGAGAGAGAGAGAGAGAGAGAGAGAGAGAGAGAGAGAGACAGAGAGACAGAGAGAGACAGAGAGAAAGAGAAAGAGAGAACAAGAAAGAGAGAGAGGGAGAGAGAGATTTATGTGAATTTCCTGGGGTAATTAATGATTTCTGGTACTGTGATCTCTGGATGTCACAAAAACTTTGGTTTAGACATTGGGTTGTTTCTTCTTCTAGTCAGGTGATACTAATTTTATTCCTTCTTCCTGTCTAGTGTTGCTGAGTTCATGATGTGGTTAGCCCATGGAAATAAGTGGTTAGAAGAGAAAGAATATTCTTCCTTCCTACCCAAACTCTAGCGTTCTGTATTGTTGAGGATAGTATTTCATAAGATGGATGGTTTCCTTTCATTCTTCAGGTCCTAACCTTTACCTTGGGTTTTCCACAATATTTTCCCAAGGGGGAATGATTTAGAAGCTACATCACCCAGCCAATGACCCAGTCAATAGCTTGACTTTTTATATAGGAAAGATTGGGAAAAGTGAAAAAAGATATGAGAAGATAACCTGAAGGGAAGATGTGCCTCTCAGAGCCTGGGAAAATTGTTTTCACACAAGAACCCAGGATAATACCTGGAAGAATATTTTACATATCTAAAGAACCCTATCTCAGATAAGGCCCTCTTGAAAAGAGCTCTGCAGCCAGCCCAATCCACATTCATGTGGTCACCTTTTGTCCCTTGATAGATAGCCTCTCTAGAAGGCCTAGACCCACAGGCAAACTTTATCTACAGTCTTTAAGAAGAGCCTGCAGAGGGCTTTTGAGGAACTTGACTTCATGTATGCCTGTCCACTCTCTGCTCCTTGCCAAGTAAAGGTAAGCTTGTCTGAGCTCAGTCTGGTTCTATCTTCTGCCTCATTTTTTCCTACATAACCTACCAATCACACCCTGAACTGTTGTGCCAATGGCACAACAGTAATTTCATCTTCAAGGGGTTAGTTCTGTGTGTTGGTGCACCCGGGCAATACCTTGTTGGGAGGAATTTTCAACAGATCACTTTTTAAACACATCACTTTTTCAACACATCACAATTTTCAACACATCACTTTCTCAACATAGACTCATTAAGTTTCCACTCATGAATGGCATGCCACTTTTTCCTATGGCAGGCCCAGGACCTTTTAATAACTAGGCAGGGATTCAGTTCTGTATGGGAATGGTGCAGAGAATTAAAGTTTTATCCAACATACAAAGTATAGAACAGCAGATAAATAAGATTTACTTCATATTTTGGGAAATATCTTGTTCTAATTTTATCTCTGGTGTGACCTTCAAAGGGGGCTGAATGGCAGGCGAGCTCAGAGAACAGAAGCAGCAGCAGCAGCAGCTAGCTTAAGAAGAAGGGAGTTAAAACTGAGTGGGTGGTAGGTGGGGTAAGGCACAGGGCTCCCGGCCTGTTCTGGATTTGTGATGAGGATGAAATAAATGCCTGTTCCTACTTTTCTCCATCTAATTGGAAGACCAATTCCCCCAGGATGTGATATTGACTGGGAAGAGTGAGGACCTACCCCTACTCCCAAGGCTACAGGCTAGGAAACCTAGGAATCCACATCAGAAACCTAGAAAACGACCCATCCCTGCGTCCAAGGAAAAGGCAGGCCACATAACGGGGCGAGCGAGTGGGCGACCCGAGCTAGTTTGGTCAGTGGCGGGCATCTCGGAAGAATGGATGCGCAGGCGAGCGGGCCAGAGTTGGGGCGGGGCGGGGTGGCCGGAAGCCTCTGGCCCCCAGAGCTCCAGCCTGAACCCGCTGGGGCGCAGACTCTCCGCCTCCGGGGCCGGGTACCGCCCCCCGCAGCCCAGGGAGGGGCCTGGGCGGAGAGAGCCGGACCGCGCTGAGAGGAGCCGACTGGCGCCTGTGTGTGCAGAACGCGCGGCGAAGGTCCGCGGCCGGATCGCTGGAGCTGCGGCTGCCCACGACCCCCATCGCGCCTGTCGCCTTGGCCGATCCGGGTTGACCTTCGCGACTCGTGAGGCTCAGAGCTCTTGCGGCTCCCGGCTCTCCCGATCCACCCGGCCGGCGTCCTCGCCAGCTAAGGGGCGGGCGGGCGGCAACCAGGCATGGCTTCGGCGGGCAGCGGCATGGAAGAGGTGCGGGTGTCGGTGCTCACCCCGCTGAAGCTTGTTGGGCTGGTGTGCATCTTCCTGGCGCTGTGTCTGGACATGGGCGCCGTGCTGAGCCCGGCCTGGGTCACGGCCGATCACCAGTACTACCTGTCCCTTTGGGAGTCTTGCCGGAAGCCCGCCAGCTTGGACATCTGGCACTGCGAGTCCACGCTTAGCAATGGTGAGGGCCTTTTGCCCCGTGTCCCTGGCCCGGCCTCCGCCTCGCTTCCCCTCCTCTCCAGCCCTGTCCTCGCCCTCTCCCGACCCGTCTATCCCATCCTATCCCTTTGCGGACAGTCCCTTGGGCTCCAGGTCGTCCCCGCATGCAGCCCAGCCTGCCCCCTCCCCGCTCCTGCTTGCCTTGCCGAAAGCGACCCTCCACACCCCCCCCCCTTCGGCTCTGGAGTAACACCTAGGCTATTTTAGGCAATCGTTATCATTTATGGCCGAAAAACTTGTGTCTGGGCAAAAAATAAAATATAAACGCAACGCCTTACACATCCTTTGTTAATGTAGAAATGGACAAACTACCGCACATCCCCGGAAGATGTGTGGGTTCTCTTCTCAATGTTTCCTCCCTTTCCCTCCCTTCTCTTAGAGGGATTCACCCAAGTTTATCTTTTAGAGCCCACGTTTTTCTGCCTGTTCTACTCCACTTTGTGCTGTCCTCTATGAATTTTCACTCAGGTTTTACTTCCTTAAATTTGGGGAGGGATCTGAAGAGCTAGGAGACGAATTTAATTTCCTTTCCTTTTTTGGTGACACTGTTGTTGGTTCTCGGTTGTCCTTATTTCCCTCCCACCTTAAACACTGCTCTTCGCCCACTCCTTTCTTTTCTTCCTGAAGGAGCTACTCACAGTTGCCTGTAAACTTGTTCTTTATTCAGGCACACTGAAAACTGCATATGGATAGAAGAAGGGATAAGAAGTAGTGATGGTCACCTCACAAGGACCTTATGGCTTTGTTCTCTCCCTGACCATCCAGTTTTCTTCATGCCTAGTGCCCCATTTTTTTAAACAAAAATTCGCTACCTTCCTACTTCTTGTTGCAAAGGCTTCCCTCTTTAACCCTGATTCTTCTGCTGCTGTTGTGTGCAGAATAAATACTGTTAAAGGGAATGGTCTACAGGGTTTTTACACAGGCACACTCACAGGGACCTGTGAAACTCATTAAGTTCCTTCCTGTCAGTTCCTTCTCTGAGACAATTTATAAAGCATGACTAAACGTTACAAGTTCCAATAAACTTGAAATAGCACGAAAAGCCACAAAAATCTGATTTTCTTTTGTCTTTTCCTTTCTTGTTAGAAGAGAGATTAGTTCACTTAGCTAAATTCCTCCCATTAATTTAATTTTGTGCTTACAAAAGGCTTTTTTCTTTGCTATTACCTCAGAATTTCCATTTAAGGGTTTAGTCTTTGTTGTTTAGTCTTTGTTGATTAATTCGTGGTGGAGGGACTGGTTGGCAGCCAGAGGTCAACATTTTGGTCTTTTAATTCTTGGGGTTTGGTTGTTTATAATTAAAGATAAAGTAAATTGGTAAAATGCCTTTCTTTAGTAACCAGGGGATCCAAATAAACTTTGGAGAAAATATCTTTCCCTTCCCCTCTGCAGTAGAAATGGAAATTTATGTAGGAATGACTGCTTCAGCATGTCTCCTTAGCAAAGAGAATCTTTTGCCCCTTTCTGTCTCCTGAAATAATAGCCCCTGATTGCATAAAGACTTTTCAGCTAGGTTAGAGAGACCAGCCTGTGATCCCATTTGCTTTTCAGACTGCTATTCTTTTTCTCTTAGCCTGGAATGTGGGGATGAAGAGGTGCCAGTGCAAGTTTGTTTGAGCACTGTGCAGTGTTTGCTAATCTTTCTTTAATTGCCTCCATACCAATTTATTTCAGCTCCTGCCTCCCTCCTTTTCTGGCAAAAGAAATAAAGAGAGACAAGCTTAATGCAAGTATAGTGGCTATATGACTGTGCGAAGTAAAAATCAAAGGCAAGCTCAATTTCTGATCCTCCACCCATAACCCTTTATTCTGTCCTTATGTCCATTTGTGTGAGTTCCTAAAAATCATCTGTTGTTTAATTTTTCTTAAAACATATTTTTTGGCCCAGAAAAGATAAGATTTTGTAAGCAAATGAGTAATAAGTACAGATGGTTTTGTTAGAGGTTATAAGAAACAAGTTCTTGACTTTCTATCAACAGTTCAGCTATGAAGGAAAGGGGATGAAGTATGAAAAATTGCTGCATTTTTACTAAGAAACTGTGCTTTTAAAAAAAGATGTTCTGTGAACTTGAAGTTATTATTTACCAGAATCAACCCTTTTGCAAAGACTGGCAGCTTTTTTTCTGTCTCTTAGTAGAGTAGCAGGAGTCAGAGAGGGAAATGTCTTTTTCTGAAGATTTTAAGAAACTCTCTCTCTCTCTCTCTCTCTCTCTCTCTCTCTCTCTCTCTCTCTCTCTCTCTCTCTCTCTCTCTCTCTCTCCATTCCCTTGGGAGGTGCTGCCAAGGACAGTTTTATTGTTCTCTTCAGGACTTAATTTAAAACCTTTGTCTTAAATAAAATTAAATGTCTGGAAGAGGCAAGATTTTATTTAGCGAGAAAATTTCCAGAATATTTCTTCTGATGACAGCATGCCCTTCTTAGGCCCAGTTTCTATGAAACTTTCCCCTAAACCATTATTTTGAAGCTCACATTTAAATTTTGGTAGCAAATGTGCATTGTTTTCTAACTGATTGTATGGTTTCAAGTCTCCTGTCCTTGTGGATTGAAGGTTGTGTCAGTACTTTCAGTTCACACCAGCAATCTAGTTGTCAGTCAGTCACAATGCTTTCCCCTGCTATCTCAATTCACTCTGTGGGGCACAGTGCAGACCCTCAGCTTCAGTTTACTAGAAAAACAAATGAGAAAACAACTAATTGGCTATCAGTTTTGCTGGGGGGGAAATTAATGCTTGTTACAAAGTTTAGAATCTGCAATAATCACTTGGTTTCTAGCCATGGAATTCCTTTCAAAGCATGATTGTCACAAATTCTGTTTTGCACAGCTTTTTAGTATGTCTTCAGTTTTATTCAAAATGGTTGTAATGCTTTATGTTTACTTTGATAATTTTTCTAGAATAAGGTTGCCAGAGTTTCACAGCCATAACAGTTCAAAGAGAATTTAATAGTATGGCTCAAGTGAATCCAGAATGCATTTCCTAAACTGAACATCAAATGTATGTATAACTTCTAGGGTAGATTTGCATTTTTTAAAAAAATTTGTAAATATATAGCAAAAGCCGATTACTTCTTTTTATCTCTATAATTCATTGACTCAGAAAAAAAGGAGGGACATATATGTGGCCCAGAAAACATATTTTAGTGATGATAATCTGGAAATGAAACAAGTGGATTTATCTATATTAACATATATGAAATACTCGATAAAATAGTACCTTTTTCAAGGAATATGATTAACATCATCATGCCCTGCCCTAAATAGCTGCATTTGTAACATGAGTCACCACTAGTTTTGAAATGGAAGTGCACCATTTGCGACGACAGGTGGATATGGTTTGTAGTTGACAGGAGGTTCTCTTAAGACTGATTTCATATTTCTCATTAAAAATTCTAATATGCAAATGTACTTTAAGGGAATTAATAAGGAACCAGATCTTAGATGGCAGCTTAATATAAACAGAACTGCTGAAACACCTGCAACTCTTGTAGATTCTCAGCTACACTGATTCTGAGTTCACTTTCATATCATCTTTGTGTATTTGGGATGTGTACCTTAATTTAGAAATAGAATTTAATCGAGAAACCTTACAATTGATTTGTTCCAAGGTTCAGTTGGTACTGGAAATGATTTACTACTGGTACATATATATAAATAGCTAGCCGACCTTGAAATTAATACAGGTATGTCTTCTGGTTTTCTCTGAAAGATCTCTCAAATGCATTCACTGGTGAAAAAGTAACAGTACTTTTCAGCACCAAAACTTTCTCAACAAATAACCAAACAAAGGATAACTTATATGAAGGTCTTCATGATGATTTAATTTGTGAGCAAATATAATTCTGTTTTTGTTCACATTAATAGAAGGGTTGTTATCCCAAGGGAGCCTTTAGCAACACAGGGGTTTGATGGGTGTGTGAAACTGGCCTTTGAAACAAAGCCTGGCATTTCTAAACAAAACCAAACAAACAAATGCTGTTCTCAGGCAATAGATTTTACCTGCTTTCAAGAATACATGTCAGGAATTTTTGGTTGTACTTGCTGTTTGTGTTTAATAAGGTGGCTTAGAAAGTCTTCAGATCCTAGGACTCATTGAACACACATTATCTGCTCAACAAGGCAAACTTCTGTATGAACCATGCTAAATTATAGCATAATCCTATGGTTGGGTAGAGCAGTAATGTGACCTCAACTTGGCTACTTACCAATCCTGTAATCTCATACAACTGCTTTACCTTTTCATTTGCAACATCATGAAGATAGAATACATAAAACATTTTATTTCTTTCATATTTTATGTTTAGAAAAGCAAAAAATATATAATTTTTTTCATTGGGAAGACTTCCCCCTTATGTATTAAAATATTTTGAATTAACAATGAAGTAACATGCTCATTTCAAATTTAAATATTGGTGTGTACTACCAAGCATTTAATAAAGCTCTTGGTAGGTCATGATCACAAAACTTACTATCTTAATAGCTTCTTTTCATTCAGCAGTCTTACCGGACAGATGCCCAGACATTCCCAATGTCAAAATATAATTGCAATGCAGGTAACATAATCCTTATATGTTATGAGATTATTAAGGATTTTTGTAAATTTGTCAAGTTCTCAATTGGTGGTACAGGTAAGCTTTTATCCAACAGTGTTCCAGTTATTGATGCTAGGAAACTAATCATACCAAATGCTAGTGGCGTAAAATAACCATGCTCATGAATTTGTGTGGGTCAGGAATGTACATGGGACATAGTGAAAACATCTTGTCACTCTTCCAGAATATCTGTGGCCATGGCTGAGCATGACTTTTATGGCTGAGGACTGGATTATTGGAACTATAGAATCCTGTTCAAAATCCCTTTACTCAAAGGTTAGGCACTTTTGTGGGGATGGTTTGGAAACTGTTTCCAGCTGGATCTCTGTCAACCACACATAGGTGCTTTTGTGTTGTTTTAGCATGACACACAGAATAGTTAGACATTGCCCACAGAGTTCAAAGAGAACCAACCTGTGAACTAGCTTGGAAGCCATCCATCTCTTATATCACATTCTGTTGGTTACAAAGAGCCTATGTGGGCACGTCAGATATAAGGGGAGGAGAATTGCATTCTATATCTTGATGGAATATGCCATCTAACTTCCAGTATAGTTTCAAATCTAAAAATTCTTTCTTGCTTCTGAAGAACAAAGAGAACGGCATAACTTCCATACATAAGATTTTTGAAGGTGTTACATATATTGTAATGATTCTTGGCTAGGATAAATATTGGCCTCTGTCAACACATGTCTTTAATGATTGGTCACTTACATCATATCATTTTGGTTTTAGGTTGAAAAGAGAACAATAAACTAACCTTTCTACAAATATGAAAGTCAGGATGAATACAGAGAGGCATCTCCTGTGATCTTTTGTTTACATTTCAGATAAGCAAAGCTCTAACTGATTAGGAATCTGAACTATAATCTTTATTTCATGTTGCAATAACATTTCACTGTTTCGTTTTTAAAGTTACAAATGCATTTGATGAATTGCTTGGAACATGAATACTGAAATGTTAAAATTCCAAACAATATCTAAGTTTTGCAGTGCTGTAGAAGGTTTGGATTGTACAGTTGTTTCTTTCTCTTGTCTGTTTTAATAACAGAATTTTTCTCTTAATATTTGCCATACATCATATTACACAATCATAGAATGTTTTGATTAGGAAAGATTTTTAAAATAATTTAGTCACATTACATTTATTACATCAGAAATGAGGCAGGATGTAATAATACATAGTCATTAGAAAGATTGTTCTTAGCCAGTGTTCTTGTCTGATTAGATTTCAACTTTTTCTATACATTAGTGTGAATAACTATCACTTAGTGTTTGAAGGAATGCTGAACACTATGAAGTACTGTGTATTTAGGTGAATTAAGGACTACATGTGAAAAAGTTCTGTGTATTTTTTTGATATTTATTTTCCTTGGTTTGATTTCACATAGAAGTTAAAAAGACTTCAAGTAGATATCAGTACAGCCATCTATGTTTATAAGCTAGATTTTATATTATCAGATTTAAATTTTACTATGACTATTCCTTAAAAATAAATTTATCTTTTATATTTTTCCCATGTTAGAGTGCTTCAAAACAGTGGCTTAAGTTTAATTTGGAAATAATTCTACAAGCATATGAAAGTAAGCCATGTAAATCTCTTGAATGTTTAGATGAATTTAAATTTTCATTTGACAACTTATTGCATTGTGGTTTTATTAAAAAGATATTCTTTCAGAAAATATTATTTTCTTTTCCTTAAGCTGATTTTAAATAACACTTGAGAAAGGCACTGACAGAAAATGTTATCGATCTTATTTTAAAATTACTGGATCATCTTCCTTGAAAATCAGACAAGGATACCTTCCTTTGACTTTTTTTTTGCTCGTAGGTTTATCAGGGGAACATAGTGAATCCTAGATTTTCTACCCTATTGTAATTTTGCTATAAATACCAGTGACTCCCATTAAATACACATATACACAAAATAATGAGACATTCATGGTCCCAGTAAACCAGGAAAACATACATGAATCATCTCAATTTCTATCAGCATTATTAACTGACTTGCAGTTTAAAATGATAGTTTCATGAGTTGTTTCAGGATAATGTCACAAAATTTTTACTGTGTGTTCAAAATAAATGTTTATTAGGTAAAAAGATGTAAGAGAAATAGAAGGCGGGACTCAGTTCATATATTCTCTATATCGAAATAGAGACACCCTTCAAAATGGAATGTTTTGTCAAAAAGACTTTTTGATATTATGTTTAAGGCTCCTAAATCAGATATCCAGTGCCATTGTCATCTGTGAAGAAGCCTCGGGCTTATTCCTGGCAGTACTGGCTGAGAGAGATAGAGATCATTCCTTTCCATTTGCCTACCTCCTCACATAGACCTAGTAAGTTAGCTTCATTGAAGTAATCTTTTTATAGCAAGGCATAAATACTCTGGTCAGAAGACAGCCAGTGTGTTTGCAATCTTTGCTAGCTGGGGACTACAGAGATGGATAAAACCAATGGTGTTTTTTTTTAAAGTAATGAAAAAATAAATATGCAAAACGGCATAAGAAAGAGCTGGCTGGAGCATTTGTTGGCTTATTTTATTCCCCCCATATTTACTAAAGCTGTCTTAATACTGATTGTGGATGGCTGTCTGGCAGTCTTCCTTTCACTCTTTGAATATTATTAGCTGCCCTAAAGCCATCACCAATGCTTTTTACTGACGAGAAGAAGGTCATCACTCCTACTCCTGGTGTGGGTTTTCTTCCTGTTTTTTCAAGTAATCTAGTTTTTCAAATTATGACCTTAGGTTTTTTTTTCCTTCAATTCATCAGTATCTATGTAAAGCCAGTCTGGCATTTGATTACAGTGGCAAGAGACCACAGCATGTCCATAGACATACACACATGTGTGTGATCATGCGTGCAAATAAACCCTACAAAAGGAAATTACTACTGAGAAATATAAGTGTGTATCCATTAGGTAATACTATCATTAAATACTAGTGAAAACTTCCGTATAAAGTAGATGGAAATATAGCAGTCATTAGATGTGATGGTAGCTTTCTATCTAAATGCTGAAACATATTTTAATGTCAAGACTTTTTGCTAAGCACTGTATTCATTTGGGTGAAAACACCATATGGTATAATAACTACAGTATAAATTATATCTCCATTGAGTTTTCTAAGAAATACATGAAGCATCTAAGAGGTTCCTTTATTTGTTAAAGTTAAAAAAGTACCTACTCTTTTAATATCAATACAAAACAAGTCCAGTAATTTAGATAAAAGTATCATAGGTAAAAGTTAATAATTCATCTGTCAATTTTGGACAAGGATTTTTCTAAAAGTTTGGCTAACATGCAATTTGGTCCTTCCAATTACTGAGTCACATTTGGATGGTTACCTTATTTTAGCTTAAAATCAGTTTGATATTATAGTACTCATAAAATCTTTATCTGAATAACCCTAAAAAGGAAGACTCATTGTTGTAATTACCTTCACATTGCTGAGAAAAAACACCTTGCCAAAAGCAGCTGATGGGAGAAAAGGGGTTATTTCAGTTTTTATTCTTGAGAGGAAGCTTCATTATTGCAGGAAAGCATGACACAGGCAAGGGCTATACTGGGAACCACGTCCTCCTATAGCAGTTGGAAGGAAGCAACAAGATTAAACTAATTCTGGCAAGGGTGAGTTCTGGGGTATAGCACCCTGGAGCCTGCCTCCAGTAACATACCTCCTCCAGCAAGGCTTCATCTTCTGTTGAACCCACGAACGCAAAGAAAAGACCACAGACTCCAATGTAGGCCAAATTAAAGCAAGCTATATTTGTGCACACAGAACTGGCCAGTGGCTATCTCGCCCCAATGCTGGGCTCCGGAGAATAGCAAGTAACAAAGGAAAAAGTGGGGCTTTTATCTCCCAAAACCTCAGAACATTTCCAACAAGAAATTTATCAAACAGTAGTGCAATTAGGCAGGAATGTGGCAGGACTTTACAGAGGTGAGATAGTGCAGTCAGCTGTAAATTTCATGTGGGTCAAAATAACTAGATAACCTCTTCAAAGTAAGTAACTTTTAAGGCATGTTTACTATTTTTGCGTCTGTTTGCGCTTTCTATTTTTTAGGGCTGCATTACCCCTAGTATAAATTTTCTCTTGTCTTATCTTGGGGGGGGGGGGTGAAGTTTGGCTTTCCTGTAGTTAAATCTTTTACAACCTTTAGCCATTAACCTTTTTACCCTGTTAGCAGTTTGTCCTCTGGATGGCCTGGGTCTTTATGGCCCAGGAAGAGTGGTAGCATAGTCAGGGTGGGGAGATTCGTGGGAGGGGTAGAGCATACTCAGAGAAATTCCAGGCCAGTTATGGTCAAGTCAAACACAACTCTACTACAAAATAATTTCTAATTCCAGGATGTCATTTCTGGTTCTTCACTTCCATTTTGCCACCAGCTGGGGAGCAAGCATTGAAAAAATATGAAACTATCGGAGACATCTCCTTCAAACTACCACACATAGTTGACAACTTGGTTAATTAAGTATCTAACTTAGCTTCTTTGATAAGTAGCTTATGTTATGTAGCACATGACAAAGTTTTTATTGTTTATCATTTTATAAAGACAAATAGTTATTTGCTTTAAATATTTGCTTGCAATAAGTTCACTTTAATAGTGGTTTTGAAAAAGAGATGTGTTTAGCTATTGGAATTCACCTCCAAGTTCTTATTTTGGCTACCTTAGTTTGTATCTACCACAGGGAGTAGTGGAAAATTAATGCAACCATATTGGATTTAGGTCTGAATGTAACTAGGCCAAGCAACCAAAGTTTTAACTGCCTCCATGATTGGTTCAGTTCTTCATTTAATTTGCCACATGTAGAACAGTTTAGAAGATTTAAATATATAGCATTTAAGACTTCTGGAGGAAGGTAGATAGAGTCCATAGTTACTGTTCTTTTACACAGAATAACAATACTGTTTTATTTTTCACATATGAAGAAATAAACTATCTAAACTCAAAATTGTATAGCATTAGTTGTCCATCACTTTCAACAAAGTAGACTGGTTGTGGAAAAGGCATGGTCTTGTGTTGAATAGGCAGAGAAATTTGGGAATGGAAGTCTGAAATAAGTTTCTGTAACTCCATTTTTTGTCCATACCCGCCCACGGGTTGGTCACAGCGAGGGCCCTAAGAGAAGGGGTGAGAATGGGTGGGACAAGAGACTCGAGAGAGTGGAGCAAGTCGAGATTCCGATCAAACTCATTTTATTACAAGCAGGCAGCACCTTAAATACGGGGGAGCATGGGTGGTTACTAGGAATTAGCAACCTGGTTGCTAGGTAACTTGGTCACAGCAGGGGTCATTATCTCTAGGAGGAAAGCCTGCAGGCGTAAGAGAGAAGGTTTGGAAGAGAAGTTAGTAGGAGGAAGAGCAGAGACCTTCAAAAACAAATGTTGATGCATTTTATGGCACGAATGGCTCCCCACAATTTTGGACCATTAAATATTCTGATATTTCTAGTTCCTGATGGTAGAAAGGGATTTGCAATCTTGAGTTGGCTTTCCAAGTTTTCATGAACGTAATTCATTTAAATTTAAATGTTTTGTTTAATTATGTCCTATAGATGAATGAAGATATTTAGAACAAGTGGTGTTTGCTAGGATGAGTCAAAATGGTCCAATTTTAGATATGGAGATTTTGGGAATTACTTATGAAGACTGGTTGTCAAAATCACTCTTAGGTGGATCTAGTGAGTGACTGCAGTTACAGATATCATTTAAATTCATATAATTTCCTTCAGGGGACTCAAAGATGAAAATACAAATGGATATTTGACAAGTTTGAATATTATTATAAAGTTTTTTAAACCCATATTTTAATATATGTGATGAAAATTAAAGAAGAGTGAGGCTCATCCATTAAAATCTTAGAATACATTTAGAGAAAATACTACACATCTAAACAACAGGACTTGACTTTTTAAATAATTTTTAAGTGAAAGTGTTACTCTGTTGCTTTTCAATTATGTCTAATTTCCTAAAAGAATTAATATTTGTATGCTTAGGGGTTTATATACAGTAGCTCTAAGTCAGCATAGAAGCAGTATGTACAACGTAAAAACAGATTAGCCAGTTTTCATAAATTAAATTTTGGTTATTAGATAAATATAGGAGGAAAGAAAGCTTTAGACACTAGTGTATGGTGCATTGACCTTGGCTCAAAAGTGAAAAATTTATCCAAAGATTTTCCCTTTCCTAGAAATCATGAATTTTATCTATAAATTCTCCCAGGAAAAAAGAATTTTCTGTTTGGGCATTTATAATGTGAACCAAGAATTTTCATAATACAGTGGCAATTTCAGAGCAGTTTCACCTTTCATACTGCTAAAATTAAGTCACCATAATCTATAGAATATTACCATGTTTGTAGGCAGCGGAAACTCTAATGCCAGCTAATAAAAATACGATGGAAGTGTACTCAAATTTCTTTCTTTCCCAAGTTGTGTATTAGTTTGGGGCTTGATGTTATAACACAGGGACTTTCTGATTTTCATCTTGTTACTTTGAGGGGGGGGAGAAGTTTTGTGTGTGTGTGAGTGAGTGTGTGTGTGTGTTTACTGTTTGTTTTCTGTTTTTTTTTCTATTAGAAAAAGCACTAATGGAAACTGACATACTCCTCTTGATCTGCAACCTCTCTTAGTTCCAATGCCTCTATTTTGTCACTTTACCATTTTTGCTCAAATAATCTTGAGGGAATGTGACATGTTTTATGGCAGCCTCATTTCAGGTTTCGGTTCTAGATCTAAAAAGCATGCTATCTTGCCCATTTGAGCCCGCATCAGTTTTGTAGTTCAAAATCATCCAGTATTTTCTGAATGTATTAATCCTACTTCTCCCGTGTCTTAGAAAATAAATCCAAATTTCCAATCAACTAGCCTAACTTTAAACAATGTCCAGTTTTAATTATAATGACCACTACAGTATGTAAACCAGTACCATAGGCCATAGATACTGTCCAAGGCTGGGTTCTGCCCATGGTGGGGTTATGTTCATTGCACTACTATAGTATCACTGAATCATTTATAGAAATGTTGTAAAATGAATTCAGAGAATTTTGAAGGAATTTACAGTTCCTCAAGCTAAATACTAAGAGAAATTTAATTAGAGAACTAAGATATATAGAAATTAATTGTTAGAATTTAAATTCATGGCATTTTTGAAGAAATGTTGCTGAAATTACAAATTACAAAATTTTATGACATGTTAAAGTTGTTTTATGAACATTGAATACTGATAGCAAGTGTCTGTGGCATAGAGTAGAGATAATTCTTTTGATCATTTCTTGTACTATTACTGTAAAGTTGCTCAGATTCTATGAAATAGGATGAAAAATGTATAAATTTCCACTTATTTTGAATTTTGGTTGAGAAGTAAATAGCTATCTTTAAGTATAAACAACATGCCATGTTAATGGCTAATACAAAGTATCCATAAAGTTGTTTTTGCTTTTTGTATTCTCCTATCCTAGTCTTGTTCAGAAAGAGAAAGGGAATGTTAGTGATGTGATCTCTATAGCCCTGGATTTTAAATTCACCTCTTATCCTGGCCCTAATGTTTGAATGATTGTTTTTTTTTTTTTGCTCTTTATTGATAGAGACACAGTACCACAAGCCCTACTTTCAACTCCAAATGCCAAGGCAGACCCCATAAAAGCACTCTGTGTCTCCTTGATTACTGTATCCTTTTCTAACCAACTTTTCAAGCTTGGCCAGTGGTATGAAGTTGTGGTCCTAGGCAACTGCCCTGAGCGAATCCTTTCAATTGAATATATTGACATTCTAAAACGTGGAGCTAGCCACCAGGGATATAGTCTTGGTTTTCCAGTTTAAGTCCTGGATTCTGGCCAGGACAGGGGCAGTCGTAGCTCATTTCTGTTTGAATAGCTGGGGTTCTGGTTGGAGACCAAAAGAAGGATGACAGTGTCACAGCAGTGCTGCTGTTGACTTCGTGCTGACTTGGCATCTAGGGGCTTTTTTCACTGGCCATAATCTTAGCAATAAAAATAAACATAGAACATTTAGTAGAACATTTAATAGAAACCCCAGAACTACTTTTGTTTATCTACATTTAAAGTGGTTTTCTAGTGTGTGTTAGTGTTTTTCTCCCTATGAGATAAAATATTACTATTTTGAGAAAACCCAACATTATATACAAATGGGATTTTTTTTTCTGTTTTTCTTTCATGGATTGAAATTGTGTCACTTTATCTTGTGTATTTAGCACATTGACTTTGTTACGTGATTTTTGTTGCTAAAGAAGCCTTTATCTAGAATGAAAGTTTTTGAAAATAAAACATATAGACCAGGGTAACAGCAACCCAGCCACAGGGTACAAAGTAGTCAATCAGCTTTTTAGGTAGTATGTTACTGGAATGTATCCATGTGCATGTTGTCTATGGTTGCTTTCACATTACATGGCAGTTAGGGAAGTATATCAGAGACTACTGTGACCTAAAAAGCCTTTTATTTAGAAAATTTTCTGAGTTATTTTCTTAGTGTGTCCTTGAATCATGAAAACAAATAAGTGTATCTTTGGTATTTTTGAAGATATTTAAGTAGAGAATAGTGACTAAGATTATTTTTGATTTTGTGTTGAGAGTGAAATGTCTTAAGAATATACATACTGAGTTACATGGAAGTACTTATCAGGAAAAAAACAAATGTGTCATAATTTTGTCTTGATAATTTTAAGTGGGTAGGAATTTAGTCGACTATTTATTGAAAAAAAGAAGCCAGTACTTTAAATATTCGTATCTTTAAATAATTACAAAATATTCTTATTTTAAAATAATTTGCGGGAAGTTTTAAAGTAATAATCACTTTGTAAAAGTAACAATTCAGTTAGAAAGTATGTCTAGCACAGACTTGCTAAATAAATTCCAGGAATTTGACTGACATGTAAATGCATAGAAAATTTAATTTTTTGCCTTGGTATAATTATACTTAGATTTTTTTTTAATTCAGAAATTTCAGCTTACACACACGTTTCCAGAAGAGTTTCCATTGTGTTAAATAATATGCTATATATAAATTTGTCTAAAGAAATTTAGAGACCTCCAAGTGCAAGGATTATTCTTTCGGCTTTTTAATTCAAAGCTACATGCTGTTAGGGAATGAAAAGGCCATAGTATGGCTGTCCTTTTAACTTCTAGTTGAAAGCCAGATACACATTTGTTTGAAGTGATATGGCTTTGTTACAAATAGATGGCATAAAAATGCTTTCTACTTTCTGTGATTCATCCTGATATTTTAAGAAGTAAGGATTTGTTATATTTTGCCCTTATTTGTTTCCTGATTGATATGCAAGTTCTACTTGAGTGCCAGTGAAACATCCACAATTTCTTAGAAAGCAAGGATGTGGAAAATTATGCTCAAGCAGCTAGCTACAGAAGAAAATCCTGTTTCTCTACTAATTCCTTATCCTGCTACAGTAGAATTGCAGTTTGGAGGCTTTCTGAGCAAACTATCATGAGTTTTTGACTTGAATCAAACACATTGTCATTTAACAATAGATTAAAGTTTCTTGTGCATACATTAAACTGAGAAAGAAGCAGCAGCCTGGGACTTCTAACCAGTATCATTTATATGATGCTTTCTGACCTATATAGTACTTAAATAGATTCACTTAGCCCTTTTTGGAATATATCCTACCCTTCCTATGAATGGAAAATGGGCCATTTTTTTGTGACATACTATTCCTACATCCTTTTTTCAATAAAAAGTAATAACTACTCTCAGTTAGATTTAGGTTTTACTGAGGATACAAGAAATTAATTTGATATATTCATGTTCAAAATTTTCCTTATACTAATTAGTCAATATATGTTTAGTGTTTATCATATTCATGAAGAAAGGGGTTAAGCAGCCATTTTGAGTCAATTCATGCTCCATGCAAATCTTTAACCAGAAACATCTCTGCAGTGGTAAACACAACAGCCAGATACAAATGAAATAAAGGAGAAGAAACAAACAGAAACCCTTCCGGATTTTATGGATGAGGGGGCTCCTGGTGAGGGAAGGCAAAGAAAACCTTGAGGCATTTTCATGAGGTGAGAGGAGGCTGTCCAAGAAGGAACAGGAATAAAAAGTTTTTTTTCTTTTTCTTCTTTTTTTTGCCACATGCAATAATGAGATGAATTTCAGAGACTTAAAAGCAAGACAAAAAAAAGAGTTCATACCAATTATGAACAGACAAAAACTAAGCTGGTCATGCTGATAGATGCCACTACCTCAGGTGAGAGCATGAGGGAACTTCCTAGGAAATATCTAATGATCCTTATTTGAATGATGGTTATATGATGTATAAGTACTTGTACATATATGTATGCATATGTGAATAAATTCATCCTTACTTTTATTTTCCATGCTTCATATTTGTGACCTTTAATAGTGCAATATAAATTTAAATCATAATATTAAAAATAGGTCATGGAGAGGACACTTGATTTAACATGAATGCTCAGTAGAGTCCTTGAGAGAAAAGTGTGGCAAACCTCTGCTCTAAAAAAAAAAAAAAAAAAAAAAAAAAAAAGCTGTGCTCCACTGAGCTCAGCATAGGAGCTGTTTCTGAATAAGGGCATTAATATTTATTTTTGTTACAAAACATTTCAAACCCCAAAGGATGCTTAGCATGCAGTAAAGTTACATTTGTTGAGCTGTAGCCAGGTGAAGGATGCTGAGCAGAGTTCTGGTGATTCTTTCAGGACTTCCGCCTTATGAACCATGTCTAGCAGGCGTGGTGGTGCACACCTTTAGTCCCAGCACTCAGGAGGCAGAGGTAGGAGAATTGCTGTGAGTTCAAGGCCACCATGAGACTACATAGTGAATTCCAGGTCAGCCTGTGCTAGAGAGAGACCCTACTTCAAAAACAAACAAACAAAAAACAAAAAAAAAATCATGTCTCTCTTATTATTTCAGATTGGCAGATTGCTACTCTGGCTTTACTTTTGGGTGGTGCTGCTATTATACTCATTGCATTCCTGGTGGGTTTGATTTCTATCTGCGTGGGATCTCGAAGGCGCTTCTACAGACCTGTTGCTGTCATGCTTTTTGCAGCAGGTAAATATATGCATTACTTTCAGACCAGAATTAAGCTTTCATGAACCTTTCAACCATTCTCCCTTCTCACACATCATCAGAATCCGTTTTCTACATTATATAAGATCCTGAGATATGTTTGTTATATTTTAAGGTAAATTGGCTGATGCTTTATCATATCATCAGTTTTCAGCATGTTAAGCATTTCACAAAAACAGTGGCAACTTCTAAACTTCTAACTAAAACATGAATAAATGATACTTCTTGACAGGAATTGCAGCAGATATATTTATCAACAGTTCCTGGTACATCTAGTCTCTGCTGCCTCTATAGCCTCTTTGGTGATCTTAGGGCAATAATGACTTTCCTGGCATGAAATTGGAAAAGAGAATTTCCAAAATACATGCTCTTAAAGGCATATATCTTTTTAGAAATCACATACTTAAGGGAAAAGTCATGATATTTAACTTGAACCGTCAGACGAGTTAATTGTATGAGGTCAGTTGAATGTCCATTAATCTGACAAGTATTAGTCTCTGAAGCACAGCTTGAATTAAATAGCAACTGAGGTAAACTGAAAGAGAGCTGTGTAAAAGAAGGGGCTTCTGAAATACTGCAAGCCCCAGTTCATTACTGAAAGTGAGTTTTAATTTTCATTTATGGGAATATCCCTGCACATATTCATTTTGACTCTTAACTGAAATATTCTTGTGGTACCTTCAATTTACCCTGTCACTCATATCTGATTTAAAGATTGCAAAATAAACCCTAGTGACTGTCAATAATGAAGAAGCTGTTAGAACCATCTAGGTTGTTAGATGGATTTTTAAAAGCTGTTAAGGATCGAAATAGATGAAATTTCTCAGGATTTAACGGGTAGTTTGATCTACATATCCAAAGTGTCCTGCTGCCCCCTGCTGCTTCTGCTTATCTTCTTATAACCAAGAAGACTGGTCAGAATTTAGCTCTCATAAAAATGAAAGCCTAAAAGGCCCATGGATTCCAGAAGTACATATAATTTAAACATATAAGTGACTTGCTGAGTAACATGTAACTAAAAGACAAATAAATCTGAAATTAGCAGTTCAATAACTGTGGACTTTCTCATGCATTTTTTCAACTATTACTTGAATGTCTATTATGGACTAAATATTATGTTAAGAAAACAACTAGCCAAATATCACCACAAATATTTTCTAAAACACCAGGGAAAATGAATACAAAATGTGTTTTGAAGTGTTAAGCACTGACCATAGTAATAATGTTTTATTACTATTATGTGTAATGACAGTCTCTCTTGGGAATGGTACAGTGCCAAATGAAAATTGCCCTTGAGATGCATCACCATTTGTTCGATTATTTCTTGGTTCATTGACATACCATGTCTTTTTTTGTTTTTGAATGGAACAATGTAAATATTTTAACTGCATCTAACTTTGTCTTTGCAACTAGACATTATAAACATTATGATTACATAATTAGTTGCAATAGTATTTCCTGATAAAATCATTCCCCATGATGTGTCTTTTATGCTGAAGTTGATTCAAGTAATTTTTAGTATATACAGACATTCTCAAATATTTTTTAGAATACATAGAGATTTCTCATTGTAGGGTGACATAGAGATAGTCTAGCCATACTCAGTATTATTGTGTGTGCCTAGTTACTATTCCATTTAATTCACTGTATAATGGCAAGTGTAAAATCTGTAAAGAAAACCATTGTTGATACCATCTAATACAGACATGCTTAAAAAATAACTGGAAGTTCACAGTTTTTGTTTCTTACAAACATCTGTATTGATTGAAAGATAGAAAAGTTGATGAAAATGTGAAAATAAGTACTGGTTATAACAGAATATGTGTGTGTTTGTGTGTGTGTGTGTGTGTTTGTGTGTGTGTGTATTATAAAAGTACATAAGTTAAAAGTAATAGGTTTGGCCAAAGTCAAAATGTTGATTTAGCTCTAGATATCACATGTTAGTAAATTATAAAATAATAAAAGGAATTCCTGCAGCAGAATTCATTCAGTGTTTTCCTACCCACTGATAGATACCTAAAATGAACATTATACCACCATGCTTTAAAATGTACATGTGCTCAGATTTGATTTTACTTATTTTATTTTATACTGATTATGGATGCTGATTGTAAAATAACCAATGGTTAGTGTTTGCTTTCCACATAAGGAAGGTAAAAAAAGTATTGGCTATTCATACCATGTCATGAAAAGTCTTTTCTATCTCACTTGTAAAAACCATTAATGAGTCACTTTTCGTTGATATCTGGAAATACTGATTTGGGTTTAAGATGAGAAAACTTAGATAATATGCATACTTGACATAATGCTACATAAAATTATGATTGTCTATTTTTTAAATTTTATTTTTGATAATTTCCTAATGTATATAATGCCTTTTGGTTATGTTCACCCCCATTACCCTGTCTTATCTCCTTTCCATTCCTGCTAAACCTCTTCACAACTAGTATTTTTACTTTCGTGTCTTTTTTTAAAAAGGTGTATCTCAGTAAGCATAATTATTGAAGTAGTTGGTTTTTCTCACTTATAATTGTTTTCAGTGATTCTGTGTAAATGCATGTGTGGAACCATTTTCTTCCTTCTACTTGGTCTACATGAAAATGGCCTTCCTTTCTCTTTGCAAAATGTTTTCATCTCAAAATAGCATCCAGCCTCATGACAAAAAGCAGAATCTTCGTGTCCACACACATAGACAGTGAGATCTATCTGCACAAAACATTTTCTTTCATTTTTTATGCTAAGGTATGCAATATATATATATATATATATATATATATATATATATATATATATATATATATATTTCAAAACAGACATATCACTAACACTTGTAAATATGTCTACTAAGTGCCACATGATTATTTAATTCTGTACCATGTGCTATGCCTGGTAGTCACAGCCATTCAATAGATAATTTTGAATGACTAGTAGAAAGATGACAAAAGCATTTGGCTTACAATCTAGTGGGGAAAACCAAACATGTAAGCAAATAAGTATAATCTATATTTTTAAAAGCAGCCAGTTTCACCTGACCATAAATCTGGGACTAAAATGTCTCCCAAAATTGTAGTTATCAAAATGAATTTTTAATTTTTAAAATATTTTCATTTATTTATTTAAAAATAATTGGTGGTACCTTCAGTATACAGGTTTGTTTTTTATGGAAGATAACATAAGATGTTTTCTTTTTCTAAAACCTTATGACTATATGTCCTAAAGATAGCCAAAAGTATTTAAAGATTTTATTTTGTCTTGAGATATTTCATTAATGGTGAGCTTATTACTTTCTTGAACATTTGATGTAAGAGCAAAGGGCTAGTCATCATCACACCCTATTTAAAACATTACATTATCCACACTCTTTTACTCACCAGTCCTAAAAATCCAAATTTAGAACCAGATGTTAACTTTGACAATACTGCTGATAATAGTTAACTGAACATCTGACATATCCCACAGTGTGAGATACTTAAGCATATATTATTTATGATATAACAATCTTGAATTTAGATATTTTCTTCATTATATCAAAGAAAAATTGGATCAGATTTCTTAATAATTAATCTTCCAGAATTACCTACCTAGCATGTTGAAGAACCAGGGTTTATGTTCAGAGCATCTGTCTGACTTGAAAACTCAAGTAAAGATTCATGAGTTATCTTACTAAGTACATATACCATATAGGAAAACCAGGGGAGAATCACCCTTATTTGTGAATTCTTTGGCTAAGTAGGTACTAAAGATGCTTTCATCCTGTAACTGCAGCTGCTCCATCTCTCAGTCACAACCCTTGAAGGAAGTCAGAAACTTGAAATGTCATAAAGGCCACAAACAGATCAGCACAGTATGACTGAACCATGGCATATAATAGAAACTGTGTTTCCAGCATACTTGGCTACTTGCTGTCTTTTTTGTGTAGTGGACAATAATAGATATGATGGGGCTCTGCTGACTAGCATTCAGTTTTCCTCACTAACGACATGTTGAAATTAGGATTGTCTCTTTCTTGGGTCCCTTTATTTTCTTGTTATGAACTGGCTGCAGATAATTTTTATATCCTACTGAGATTTAAAAATGAGTGCTTTCTTTTGTCCCTCAAGACCTTTAGTGCAAATTACAGAAAAGTTTCAATCTTCTATGATTCAGACTTTCAATAATAGTCCTAATTAATTGTAGAATTGAAGTTGCTTCCTTTTTGTTATATCTGCAAAAATCCTCCTGCAAGTGGTTATTTATATGGAATGTTGACTTTTTCCCCAGGATCCAACAACTAATTTTCATCTTCATGCTGTTTCTGATTAGAGGCTTGTGTTTGGCATCCCTTTCACCATCTTAAAGGTTCCTTTGAGGTGGCAGAGCAATTTTAAGTCTAGTTTTTGGCAGAAAAATCATAGTCTGGTTTAGATTTTAAAATATGAGTTCTCCCACTATAAGTATATTTAATAGTTATAAATCAATCAAAAATTGATAGCTTTATAGTAATCCTTATAGAACAATATTTTTATACTTCAAATTATCATTTTATTTATGTTTTATATTTGTATTTGGCTAGTCAGGCTCATCTTTACATTATTTTCTAAGTCTGTCCTTGTTTTCATATATCATCATTATTGCCTTAATTGAGGCCACAACATTTTTTCACATGGCATACCTCTATTCCTAATTATGATCTTCCATTTTATTTATTTAATAATTAATTTTTAGTTTATTAGAGAGAGAATGTGCATGATGCCAGGGCCTCTTGCTCCTAAAAAAATGAACTCCAAACACATATACCACTTTGTGCATCTGGTTTTTTGTGTGCACTGAGGAATCAAACTTGGGCCAACAAACTTTACAAGTAATTGTCTTTAACCAGTGACCCATCTTTCCAGCTCCTGCTTTAATTTTCTTTAGTAATGTCAAACTCAAAGTCTGTGACTTCCTTCCATTTTTCTAGAATCTAGTTATGTGGTCTTTCCTTTGGCTGTTTAAAAAAATATTCCTGACGTTTCTACTGACAGCACCTTAGTTACTATGCATGGTACCAAGACCCTAACTGGTCCTCTAGAAACCTATCCTTTTCCCTATGTAGGTAGGGAAGTAGAAGTGGGTCCACTTTCAAGCCGACACCTCACTTGAAACAGAAATAGCAAAAGCTTAATCTTCCTAGAGATACTTTAGACATGAGTATAGAACACACTTCTGTCTGGTAGGAGTAAAGAGCTAGGGTACCCATACACTAGAGCCTTGTGATTTCAGGACTTCAATGTTATTTTTCCATCATGTCTGGACTGTCTGACAAGCAGGCAAAGTAGATAAGTAGCTAGAGAAGACTTGGGCAAAGACATGCAAGTACTGGCGACTGGAAGTCAGATTGATATATACAGAATGGGTGAGGATAAGAGTTTTCAGCCTGTGGGGCTAGAGAGATGGCTAAGCGGTTAAGGTGCTTGCATGCAAAGCCTAATTACCCAGGTTTGATTCCTCAGTTACCCAGAAGCACAAAGGGATGCATGCATCTAGAGTTCATTAGCAGTGGCTGGAGGCCCTAGCATGTCCATTCTCTCTATTTCTATCTCTGCATGCAAATAAATGAGTAAATAAATAAATAACTACATTAACATTAGTATTTTACTTGTCTTTCTAGAGAAAAAATATTACTAAGTGTTGTACTTACATTCTCATGGTTGACACAGAGCACTTGAACAAAAGCAACTTGTGAAAGGAAAGGGTTTATTTTCCCTTACAAACTCCATGGTGGCAGGGAAAATGACAGTTTGAGCAGAGGCTGGAATGGGAAGCTAGCTATGACACCCATAAACCTGCCCCAACAACACCCCTTCAGTAAGGTTCCAATTTCCAAATTGTCATCAAGTGCGATTCAAGCATTCAGAACACATTAGTTTATGGGGGACACCTAATTCAAACTACTTCACTAAGGCTTTTGTAATATGAAACAAACATTTCATTATGCTTGTATCCTTCAATCCACCCATGTGCATACCCTATAGGCATCTGTCAACATTCTTTGGCCCCCTAATTTATCCTTCCTCCACTGAACCTCTCTCCCCTCTTCTTTCAAACTACTCCCTCTTCTATTTTAATCTGATGCCCTTTATTTTTTTTTCTTTTTGACCTTGCTTTATTCAGATTTTGTATAGGGAGGTTCAGCCACTGTAAGATCAAGAATGGCCACTTAGTCAAAGCACTTTTTCCCTTTCTTTAACTCTCACATTCTTTCTTCCACCTCTTCCTTAGTGATTTTGAACCTTGGAAACTATAATAGAGATGCATCAGTTAGTGCTGTGAATACACTACTATTACTTCTCAGTACTTTGAGGAATTTTGAGTCTTCCTAGTAGTCACCACCATCTGAAAAAGAAGATTCTCTAACAGTGAGAGTATTATTAATATATGAAGATAACCATAAATATTAAGTGTGGTGGGCATACTATCTGCATTTAGCCAAACAACAGTATTAGCTTTCCCCTAGAGCTTCATGACGTGCCCTGCTAAAGGATTTGGATTAGATTTTCAGTGCCAGTAGGGAATTCTCTTCTGCGGATCAAGCCTCAAATCCAATCCATGAGCTGTTTTCCCCCATAACAGACTTACTACCATGGTACCAATTGTGACATTTTACCTCGCTGGCCAGCCATGTAGCTTATAGGGTCTACTGCTGGGGAATACTTGATGACTTTTCTACCCCTACAGACTATATAGCACTTTCCAGCATCATAATGGCAAGTCATCTTGAAGAAAACTTCCAGCTTAGCTCCAGCTTGGTCTCAAAGTGTCCCATAGCCAAAGCATGTGGTATCCTCAGCAGTAGGGTCTTGCCATGTAGTTTTGGTATAGGCAACCAAGAGCTTTTCTAATAGGCTGTATTCTTTGTGGGGCATCAGTGACCTTCCTGACCAACAAATCACTTTGAAAGTATCCCACCTCTGACACTTGATATTTTCTTGTAACACTCAATGGCTTCTGGGCACAGCATTGTCCATGCCCACATGGTACTTCTGCCAAAAACTAAAAGGTCTTTTTGTCCTCTTTTGACCACATCCTATCCATCCTTCAAGAAATCATTCAAACTGTACTTGTTCTCTAAATTTGTCTCTCTTTTTTTTCTAAGTAGGATTGGTTAGTACGTAACACATAAATTGGATCTTGGTAAATATATGTCAGATGGATTACAAATAAAGATTATTAATATTTGAATACATTGATTTGTTCTTATGAGTATATCTTCCCTCACCATTACAGTGGTAAGGATCAAAGGACACGTCCGTTTTTTCCTTTAACCTAAACACAACAGATGCCTAATATTTGTTGAAATGTTAAAATATTACCTTAGAAGAAACTTGGATATTTCAATGTTGAGTGATCACAAGATTTTAATATATAAAACATTGAAAAATACTCATTTTAGACTGGCTGTCAGAGATGGTGATTCACTTGTAATTTTAACATTCAGGAGGAATAGGTAAAAGGATCATCAAGGTTATCCTGTGCTGAGGCAGAAGGATTTCTATGAGTTACAGGGCAGCTTAAGGTCTACTTGAGACACTTTGTCTCATCAACAAATAAACCTAAATAAAAAAGAAAGTAGGAAACAGACAAAAATTAGTAGCTCTTTAGCTCATCTCGTTTCCCTTCATATCATGTCATATTCTGTAGTTTCACTACCTGTTTTCTATAAAGCAGGGAGGATAAAATCTATTGAACTCCAAATTCTCTTCAAATTTGGATGTAATGTGCTCTATCATTTTTTCTATGTCATTTCTGAGGCAGGAAAAAGAGAATACTACTGCCAATGCTATCATCTTTCACTAATTGGTGATAAGAGAAATATAGCATGTTGCCATTGTCATGACCTCTGAACCACAGAGTCCCCTCCCTAGCAGAACTTATGAAACACAAGAAGATGTTTATACCTTCCCTTTTTTTAATGATGAAAAAATTTATTTACCAATGCAGGCTTAATTTTTTTCCTATTTTTCTATTGCATGCAATTTCTCTGTGATTCCAGAGAGAATAATATAATCCAGAGATTTAGAACACTATAGGGTAATTTTTCATCTTGCTCCACCACAATAAAGGTCTAAGAGAGCTATTTAAAAGAGTTTCCCACTGGATCCTTAATGGAGTAGTAATTCCACTTGTCCTCTGCAAAGAAATTATGCCATTATGTTATACTGTAAAGACCAACATGTTGCTAAATAAAACACATTCAAATGAACTTCAGCAGCAATCTAGGTGAACACCTTACTCCAGGGTCTGGATGGTTCACAAAAGAAGCAATGTGGTCCTTTTTTTAAAAAAAAATATAATCAGGTTGGTTATTCTCTGCTCCAATTCCCTTAGTAAATGCCTGTTGTTTATAATGGGATCCAACCTCCTCACTGTGATCTTCAGATTGTCCCTGAATCCACATTTGGCCTTTGGTGGTCCTTCTTTGACTTTTTTTTCTCCCTTCCTGCTCTATGTACTGTACTGCGCCACTGTACCCAGCTTGGCAGTCAGTATTAATTAATGATGGGTTAACCTACACAAGAGAGTATCAGCATTATCTCTTTTTTTGCCAATAATTAAATGGTGACTGTTCAGAAACATTCAAATACTTAGTGAATGCACGAGTTTATCAATTAGTAAATATATGTAATTCATATCCCTATTTTAATCATAACTTACGAGGATCAGACATGATTTGACTAGTGATGAGATAGGTCTTTAAAAGAAAAAAGGAAATGTGACCAGAAGTACATGATTGATAGTAATTGAGTTCTTGTTAGTCTTAAAACAATTAAACATGAAAGTTCCCTTTTCTTCAAAAATGCATAGATCCAGCTAATTTTTTTTAAGTTGGTGTACATTTATATAATGTGTAGTGGGCTGGTCCTAACAATGAGTTTAAACTTTTTAAATTCAATCAGGGTGTGAATTCTATTTTGGATATCAAAAGTTTCTCTTTTTTTCTGTTTACTCTATAGAGGTCAGTCAGGTGGATGCAGGCCAGAGAAGTACTGAGCTCCACAGCAACATCTGGAATTCTTAGATGAGGCTCCAGACAGTGCCTTTACTCTGTACAAAATACTGATTTGGAGGAACCATGCCTTCTTGAATGTGCTAAACTTCATCCCTTTTATGCCAAAGACAGATGATTACTAGATAAACATTCTAGGAAAGTTAATTGTATTGGTAATAAGAACCTTGGCAAATGCGGAGAAAAAAATGAGTATATCTTAACCTAAAATTCCTGTTACATAGACACACTATCAGATTCCTCATTTTAAAAGTTTAACAAACAGCTGGGCATGGTGGCGGATGCCTTTAATCCCAGCACTCAGGAGGCAGAGGTAGGAGGAACCTTATGAGTTCAAGGCCACCCTGAGACTACATAGTGAATTCCAGGTCAGCCTGGGCTAGAGTGAGAGCCTGCCTCGAAAAAACAAAAAAAACAAAAAAAAAAAAAACAAAAAAAAAAGTTTAACAAACTATCAAAAAACTATTTGGATATACACTGTCAGTATTTGTTTACTCTTATTCCTGAATTGATCACATTTTTGTTCTTGATTCTGTTTTCAGATGAACTAAACAATAAGCATTTTACCAACAACAACAACAACAAAAAACTTCATGTTCCAGCTTGGATCTTAACTTTTTGTAAGGGTCCGGAAAGCAAATAGTGTTTTGACTTTGAGTACCATTTGATTTCTCTTGTAAAGATTGCTCTAACTTTGTTATGTGGACAATGCATAAGTGAATGAACACTGCTGTGTTCTAGTAAAACAAAGCACTATACCAGATTTAGTAATTTTCCAATCCCCTTATATATAAAACTGTGTCCTAGATTTTTTTAGGGAGAAAATTGCCTTTCTTGAGAGTTGAAGCTGTCATAATGAGAGATTGAGGCAGATCTACCCAACAAATACTCATTAAATTAATTTAAATAAAAAATTATGTAATAATTGCTCCAGTGGGAAGCTATGAATTTTAAATGGATGACATCAATTTCTGTGTAATCCAGTGTAGTGTCTCCCATATAAAAAAGTATATATGATACCTTAATTTCAGATAGTTAAAAAATCCTTCTCGGGCTGGAGAGATGGCTCAGCGGTTAAGGCACTTGCCTCCAGTGCCTAAGGCCCTGGGTTCAATTCCCCAGGACCCACATAAGCCAGACCCACAAGGTGGTGGCCCTGATGTACTCTCTCTCTCTCTCTCTCTCTCTCTCTCTCTCTCTCTCTCATCTCTCTGCTTGAAAATGAATAAATAAAATATTTAAAAAAATCCTTCTCTTCCATTCCTTTCCAGATTAATTGCTGTGTTTTATTTTATTAAGTATGTATGAGTCATCAGGTTTCCCCTTCAATCTTGACTGGAAACTAAGATATTACTAGGAAATTGGAGCTGAATTTTATCCCTGCTCCTAGTAGCTTTCGTTAGCCAATTTCTGTACCATGGTCTCTCCTTCCTGCCTTTTTGAAAGTGGGTAGGGAATATATATGTAAATACAATGTGTAAGACTACTATAAGGTTTATATAATTAGTAATTTCCAGGCAAAGATAAATTTTGAGTCTCTAAACATAAGAGATATAGACTGCATGGGAGGAAAAGGCTGAAATCAGTTTTGATTAGAGTAACAGAAGCAAAGACATCAAGGTAGGACTCTTTGGAATATTGGGATGAGTGTGATGGTTGTGTACAAAAGTGCATCCTCAATTATAAGTTGACCATTTTCATCATGAAATACAAATTTGAATTCTTCAGTCCTTTGCGCACATAAATAAATAATAAGGGTTTCAGTCTGCATTGAAACATTATGCTTAGCTATTTTTAGATTTTTGTATAAAAATATTTAGCATAAGTAATACTAATCATTAAAGTGGTTATTGCATATGCATTTATAAAGAGAGAATTAGTACTTTGTATTTTCATAATTTACTACATTGCACTAATTTTATTGAATTCTAATTCTCAACTCTAATTATTTATAAGGTAATTATATTATGAAAGTGTTTAAAGAAAAATTGTTAATATTTTAAAGTATAGCATTTAGACTCAGTGATGGTTTAAATTTTTTGGCATTTTTATTTGATTAAAAATGTATATTTATGCATTTAACTTCTTTTATTTCCTACAACATTTTATAATTTTTGATGTGTTTTTTTTTTAGTTGTTTTGCAGGTTTGCAGCCTGGTTCTTTACCCAATCAAGTTCATTGAAACTGTGAGCTTGAAAATTTATCATGAGTTCAACTGGGGTTATGGCCTGGCATGGGGTGCAACTATATTTTCATTTGGGGGTGCCATTCTTTATTGCCTGAACCCTAAGAACTATGAAGACTACTACTAAGACCAAGTCTCAGAAGAAAGGAAAAAGAAAAAGAAAACAACCATCCAACAAAAGATTAATGTCTGCATCTTTTCTAACACTGTTTTCTAGAACAGTGAAGGAGCATCAGTTTGTTCAATTGACTTAATATCCTTTCCATTTTAGCTGTCAACTCATAACCAGTTTTTACATTCTTTTTAGGGACACACACACATTAAGAGAGCTGATTAGACATAAGCAAATGTTGCAAACTTTTCATATATCCATGCCATTTTTATTGACAAGGGAAGGGTTATATGGTAGCAACCATTGTAAGAAGCTAGTTGGAATGAGAATTGCTGGAATCTCCTATTGCCTGCATGGGAGCAGTTGGCCATAAGCAACTTTTAGAAGTTCCTTTGCTGTGACAAGGATTTCACTGTTAGAGCTCTTATCACCTGCTTATTCCACCCAATGACTGCATTGGTTGTTGGGTTTTTTGTTGTTGTTTTTGTTTGTTTGTTTGTTTGTTTTTGCTTGAGTGAGCTTTTTGAAAAGCTAACGGCCCTTCAGGCATATAATGAAAGTTCCGAATATAACTGACTAATGATACACATTCCACCTTTAAGAATATTCTTTTTAGTAGGATGGTGAGGCTTGATAATTAGCATCTCCTGGGAAGGAAGTCAAGACTTAAAGAATATGCCTTTTATTATTTTGTTAGAAAATGGTTCCTCAGGCTCATATAGAATGGTGGGAGGATGTATGCAAACTTAGGGTCCCTGCTTTACCTGGGGGAATCAGAAAGAAATATGCATGAGTTGTTTTTATGCCCTTTGAATCATTTACCAAGCTTTGCAGCAAACAATTGTGCATACATAACAAGCTTAACTATTTTTTATAGAAGGTGAAGCATTAGTATCAGTGGTAATAAGTTGCTCCTTAATCCTCCACATACATTCACTGATTACACATGTAATTAATATTTGCTCTAGTGAAGTGATTTGAACACTAACCTAATACACATTAAAAGAGTTAGATTGGTATTCACACTTGTTTACCGTACAAAAAGCTTTTGCTCTATGTTCTCTACTGTTTCGTTGGAAAGTGTTAATAGAATTGCCTGAGAAGAAAAATTAAAATGGCATTAACCTGAGAATTAATGATCCTGTAGTTCAAAAGAGAGTAGCAATTAGGATGATCACTTTGTGTAAAATTCATTAAAATACACGGCTGCTATTTTTGCAAGTATTTTAAATGTTTTCATTTTAACAGAAAGAAATAGTGATAGATTTATATTAATGTCTAAATGTCTCAGTAGAGGAGTGGAATTCATTTGGTTGTTGCCTAGTCTTCTGAAATTAACTGAATGACTTAACTGGTTTGTGCACACAAGTACGATCGATTTATGTTAGGGAATCATTCACTGACTGTTCCAAGGCAAGAAAATATCAATAATAAAAAAGTTTGCAGGTAATCTCATATTACAAACTTCTGCAATTTAATATACAAATTTGGAAAGGTTAATTATAAACCTATTTTTATATAAAATATACAATTCTAATATGAAAGTTATAAATTATTATTTTTGTGAAAAACAAGACACTAAAATGGTATGTTCCGGTTTAGCTCTCTTGAAGAAAGCATTGGAAAAATAACTTTAAAATGTATCTATGTCCTAATGTATTGTAAAGTCCACTAAAAGCAGGACCATATCAATAGTGTTTAATAATTTCTTTTACCTCCCACAGCAGAGTTCTGCTTTCAGATTGTCTTAATAATGTCCCTCCCCTGCCCCTAAAGTATTTTATTTCTAGATGCCAAAAATCATTCCTGGATTTTCTATGGAATCACTAATTATATGAATACCAGGGTTTTTCTTCTTATTTTAGGAATGATAGATAAAAGTGATTAAATGCATCCTAGAGAGAAACCTTTATATGTGTATGATTCTATAAAAGATCTAATTAAACTGAGTGGAAAATATTCCAGAAGGTTTATAGTGTTATACAATATTTTTAAGCAATGACTAGGAATGTTGCTTAGTTGGTAGAGTGCTTGCCTAGCGTATTTTAAGTGCTGGATTTGATCCCCAGCACCAGCACCATATAAACCATGTAGAGTTACACACATCTAATCCTCAGAAATTGGAAGCAAGAGGATCAGAAATTTAAGGATATCCTTGGCTATGTAGTGAGTTTGAGGCCAGCCTGAGATACCTGAGAACTCATCTCTCTCTCTCTCTCTCTCTCTCTCTCTCTCTCTCTCTCTCTATATATATATATATATATATATATATATATATATATATATATATATATATATATATATATATATATATATATCTGGGAATGATTCTTGTAGTTCATTGTATATTGTCAGACAGTTTGAGATATGTGGTATTTGGGTAGAGATTTCATTTATGAAGTTTGAGACGATCTCTATTCCTAAATAAAGGAAAATGGGTACTTTGGTGCAGACATCAATGAGGCCTAGTGGAGGATGCAGAGTGCTGTTAGAGTAATATCTTACCTAGAATCTTATCAAGTTGTCTTTCTCTATCAAAATGACAAGGACAAGCCGGACACTTAGAATATGTTACAGGTTGAATCCCATTTGCAGTTTACTAAAACATAGATTTCTTCTATAATTTTCACCCTTTATGGTAATAAGACCTATGCTATATTTTTACTATCACTACTGTTTGGAATTCTTTTATTACTATACTCAGTTAAACAGGAAACTTGTTGCTCATCCAAAATACTACTTTGTCTATCAGAATAAACACAAGTGGAGTTTTCACTTTCAGTAGCGTCTTGTCTTTCAGCATTAGATCTGTTCGATGTTTTCTTAGCAAAATTGTTAACAAATCCATCATTTATCTTAGACATAATATATACATATATATATATATATATATATATATATAATACAAGTACACAGCAGGGCTAGTTACTCGGATTTCTTGCACAAGTTTTTAGCTTTTTGTAAGTTCAACATGTAAATTTTAAAGACAAATATAGAGACTTATGTGTTTGAAATATAAATGATATATATGGATTAGCATGTACCTGTATATTATTAAACATGCAATGAACTGACTGGTAAGTGATGTCTACTTATATGGCTAGCAGTGTAATTTATTCAGACTGTATTTTTGTACAGAGCAGCGCACACTAACTTATGCCTCTGTGTCCTCTTTAATGCCTAAAACTGTGCCTAGAAATTTCATCTGTCTTAAAAGAAATAAAATATACTTCATGCTGTTTATGCTATGAGTTTCTCTACTGATACTCTATATTATTTTTAAGTATCTGACATGTTTACTACTTAAAATGAATTTATGGTATCCTGGTTCCTTTAAAAAAAAACTAGTCATCTGGGGAAACCTGATTGTCACTCTAGTGATACTGAGTTTGCAGTTTCATGATTTTGTAGTTGACATCAAGTTATCAATGTGGAAAACCATAAAAATAAAAGTGGTTTCACTGATAATGGTTTGATTTTTTTTGTGTCTTCTCTTCTGTGTAATCACTTTAGACAAAATTTCTAAATTGTGTATCTTCAACTCATTTTCTCCTTTAAATTAGATACTATTTAGAAACTAGACCATGTGGCATGTTTAGTTGTTATTTTTTATAGCTATTTGTTATACAAGGTGATGGTTTGCATGAGGTTTTTGTTGAAGTCCATCATATACTTGAATACATTCTCCCCTTTCTCTATCCTGTCTCTCATCTTCCTAGTTTCCTTCTTCCCAGTTAGTCCCCCTCACACATTTATGTCATAAGTACGTATGTGTATGTGTGTGTGTGTGTGTGTGTGTGTGTGTTCAGCCCCCTGAAATGCTAAAATTTTCTTACAATTCTAATCCAAAATCCTCCCTATTCGCTGCAAGTGAATTATATGAAGAGCCAATGATTAAGGAATTTTGTGTTGTAACTTTTTGACAGGTACAGTTAATAGATTTAGTATGCACCCTCATATTTTCCTACACAATAATCAAGCAATTAGACACAGGAATAGAGAAAGGGTTTGACATTACATTTTGGTTTTTATGTATGGTTCAGTGTTGTGAGGGAATGTTAAAAAGCAGGCTAGCCTTCATTCCCTCTTTTAAAGAGAGAGTGCTGAAAAGATTGTTAGGGACTTGCCTACAAAGCCTAAGGACCCGGGTTTGATTCCCCAGTACCCACATAAAGCCAGATGCATAAGGCAGTGAGTGTGTCTTGGGTTTGTTTCTAGTGGCTAGAAGCCCTGGCATGCCCATTCATGCTCTCTCTCTCTGTCTCTCTCTCTCAAATAAAGAAAATAATTAAATTAAAGAGATAATATTAATATTCCTTTTACATGCAAACATGGATTTTTGTGTAACTGAAAAAAATCATATGAAAAGTAAAGATCCAATATTACCCTTTGTTATATATAAATAGTACACTCAATTAGGAATATGAATTAGGCCTACAATAGAATTAATAAGTACTTGCATGGATACAGAAAAATTTCCAGAGGATATAATTAGAATTATATTCAACTGAGAAAACTTCATAATATTAATTTGAATATACATTTATTATAAAGACATTTTTAAGTCTCAGACTTTCAAATTTTGAGGTGTTCATTTAATTTTTATGTTAACAGAAATATGTCTGCCTTTGGTCTACAGTATTTACTATAAACAAATTTGCATATTTGTAATGAATTCTAACATTTTCTCAGTTTTCTATTTAATATGTGTTCTTTTTCAGTTGATAATCAAGTCCTCATTTGGTGGGGGTAGCATCACTTACTTGGTGTATTATATTTTCATTATAAGTGTTTATAATTTCATAGAGAATTCTCATGAGCAAATCACCTTTACAAACATGTCTTGCCTGGTAATTACCCGTGATCCAGTTACTCTGAATTTATAGAAATGGAGACATTAGCTTTCTAAGATGTGACAAGGGAAAATCCTTTCTCTTCAGAGTTCATTGTGAACATGAAACACGAAAGCAACTCCAAATTACTCTTCTATAATGGTCATGTAGCCACAAACAGTGCTTTATTAAGTCAGCACGGTTACATTCCAGTGGCTTTAGTAATTTTGCCTCAAAAATAAATTGATGGCAAAATTATCATAAGTTCTGTTAAAGAAGTCTCTAAATACCTAAAATATCTGACTTTCATGTTATGGCTTTTTATTAGTAGTTTCAGAGGTGCAGTGTTAGATATAATTAAAATTACAAATAGAAATTAGAATTAATTGCTTCAGAATATTTTTATGGGATGCTGTAATTTGAATAATTGAATTGCATAAAGTTTGGGACATGATATCATAGCAACTTTATAGCTAAAGTCTGGGTAAATATCACAACTACCAAGTAATAAGATGCTGACACTTTTCCAGTGTAAGGCAAGCTTGAAAACTGTTGCCGAAGTCCTCACATTTCTAATTACCACTACACCGTGCCTAGGGCAGAGAGTTATGTATAACTATACTTGGAAACACAGCTAGGTGACTCACATTTATATTCCAGAAGTAGGTCTAATGGTTCTCTAGAGAACAGAAGTAGAACTGTTCAAGTGGAAAAGATAATATATGGTGTTTCTAAACCAAGCTTAACAGCACACAAAGAATGGCATTCTTTGTAGAAAATAAAGCTGTTGAGTGGTTCACCAGAGAAACTCCATTTTGGCAAACAATTATTTCCAAGGGGAATGGCTTCATAGAAATAATGACTATAAAAGAAGCTTGGAACAAGTATTGGAAAACCATGTCATCAACCACTGAAAACTTGGAATACTTAACCCTTTATCTCTGCTTTTGTCAAATATTAATGAAATACACATATTTGTATGCCTTTGTAGGTGAACTCAAGTCATTTCTCATACTATAGATGAGAGGCAACCAAATTGTGAAAGCCAGCATAAAACATTTCACATATAAATTTATGATACTGAAGACTGCTCCTCAATTTATTTGAATTTATCATCATAAATGCAGACTTAAAAGACGATTATCAACAATTCATAGATCATATTTTTCAAATACAGCTCACAAAGAATACTTCAAAGAAATTCATTTAATCCTGAAAGATATGTAAATTATGTATAGGAAATTACATCGTTAAAGATTAAATAAAGGAAAAGTATTCTCTTGTTGGTCTTTGACACAGTGCTAACTACAAAGGTAGATAATGCTACAATGCTCTACGCAAGCTAAGGCAATATCAAAGCATTTGTTCATATCACTGTTCAAGGGTTGTTGGATAGCTCCTAACATTAATGGGTATTCCAATTATTAGCCTTTAGGTGATGCTGTCTTCTAAACATTTGCTACTGTGGTAGCCTTAACTAACTGCCAGTAGGGAAAGTAGAAACCCAAATAGTTGATGTAATTGATGGTTTTGGAATGCATGCTCTACCAATAATGATTTCTCTGTGAACAATAGATATCTTGGCAGGCAGCCATGTTTGCATAACATGACACTGCATCCTGGTCAGAAATGATTAGAACAAAGATGCTTCTAGCCTAAAGCTATCCCCCTCTGTTTTTCTTGACCATTAATTTTGAATTAGTCTCTGTATGTAGCTTGTAATGCAGTGCATAAACTATGGGATTTGGAGGTGTGTGTAGAGATGCAAGGAAAGCAAACTGCAGAAAATAAAGGAATGGAATAGGTAAATAGATTAGACAAGAGGAACTATGTAGGACCAACCTAGAGAGCAAGAAAAGTTAGTCTCAGTGAGGTCAATTTGTCATGTATCATGAATATTCATATATCTTTCGAAAAATCTCCTATTTTGATTAAGCCAACTAGTTTGACACAGGAGAACCTTGTCAAAGATCCTTATAGATAGAGAATTCAATATTCAGGTTGCGCTGATGTTCCAAAAGAGAATTAGGAAGTATCTCAGAGTGCGTAACATTCCCCATTCTTCAATCCAAATTGTTCCCAATTGTCTCATTCACATATAACTAAGTGCAAAAATTTTAGTATTGACTCTCCCTACTGAATATATTTTCTGCACATGAAAATGGTGCTAAGTGGGTAATACCAATAATTGTCAGATGGTTGGAAAGGCATTCTAGAATCTTTGTAATCACTCATGATAGTCTCTCCCCCATCTCGCCTCTAAGACACATTGACATTTTCGTTTAACCCTGTGGGTAGCAACATTCACATGAATTCTCTGAGAATACTAATCCTGCTGGCTTTCTGTTTCTTTGTGTTTATGGCCTCTCTTAAAGAGAAGTACCTCCCATAGACAGCTCTCAACTGAGGTTTCTATTACCTTCACTGGACTGCTGCTTTAGGCTCAGGTGAATTGACCCCATATAGAAACGTACATGTGGGAGCAGACTCATTAATTGACTATGACTATGGTGAAAGGTTTTATTTATCTTACTCCCCTGCAGACTGGAACAACATAGTTTCTTAAACAATTTAATCAAAGAGTTAAAAATTATTCTTCAGTTGTCCATGGGCTAACATAGTGACCCCATGCAGTTCATACCCCCTATCCTATGGAGAGATTCAGAATGCACACCGAGGAAGTACCCCAGTGGGTAGAGGACAGAGAGGAGGGGAATGGGAACACAAAAAAATAAACTTTTAAAAAAATTTTAAATTTTATTTTAAAATAAACATGCTTTTCACAATAAAAAACATTATTCACAAGTACAGATAGCTGAGCCCACCATAAAAACCAGTCTTTCACAGCTGTGTATCCTCAACTCAGCCTGAGTTTAAACATGCCATAGGAAGGGAACATCTCTATTTACCTGTGTTCTATATCTTCCTAAAAAGAAAAGATAACCTTTTCATCAAAATCTATAGGTGTTTTAGGTATTTCAATCTCGGGTGCAATTGTGACATAAACATCTTTAAAGGAAAAAGCAGTTAATTTTTACAACAAAACAAAATGTGTTTAAATGATGTGCTAGAATGTTTTTTACTCAATTTTTATAACAAGGTAATAAAGGATGTCAAATTTTCATATCTACAGCTTTCATTGAAGGACTAAGAAAAACCATCTATATTCAGAGATTGTTTTCCTCCTATTTAATTCCAAGCAATAAAGCTCTATTGATTTATATGAATTTCAGAGTTGACAGGCATTTTGTGACAGCAGGTGGCCTTAAGATAAAGTGACTTGTCACTAGAAACATCCACTGGTATTAACAATCTCTGATTTTTTTCTATACAGTATTTTCAGATCGTGTACAGAAGCAATATATCTTCATACAAAAGAGCTGTTTTCACAACTGAAAGAAGGATACCTCAAGACTTGATGAAAGTTCGCAATGGCACGATGGGACATCCTCCCAAACACTTTCATTACTAAATACTCTAGTTCATCATTTTCTCATTTCTTTAAATTTCTCAGGCCTTCCAAGCATCTTTGTACATTTTTAATGAAAAGTTCAGTGTTTTAAAAGATTCTCTTCCTGTGGCTGAGCAGCAACATGCTTTTGTTTTGTAAATAACAGACAGTTGTCACATTTTCTGAGTATAGAGAAAAATACACGCCTTGTTATTTTCCATTCTTATTTGAATCTAGCAATATAGAACAACATGATTTTGTATTTCTGACCCCTTCATCAGGAAAACTACAAGACTTCCAATAGCATACTTAGCACAAGGCACTTAGGAGTGCCGCATTTTACACACTATATTTAAATAATGCATGAATAAAATTAGAATCTTAAATATATATGTGGTGAAGACTTGCCTCCGGTTTTCTCTCTGGTTTTCAAATGTGAGCACATGTATGCTGACAGCAATCACAAAAATGGCCCTAATGAGAATACTTCATTTCCCAAGAGGAGCCCTCTACCACCAGCTATTTATGGAATAATAACTGCTTCCCAACTTTATCCTCACAGTGTACATTTAAAAGCGCAATTTCCACTTTTGAAGTTTTGGTGAAAGGAAAGAAGTCATCTATTATCACAGTGAGGAAAGATCAGCAAATCAGTAATCCTCCATTCACTTACTGACAGAAATATCCTCTTTCCTTCCATCACAGACCCCAAAAAATGATTTATTTTAGAATGACAACAATACATAAAATGGTCAATGCACATAGCTATGCCTGGGCAATCCCTGACATGGCCCAGAGACTTGTTTTCTTTTTTCAGTGTTTTTTTTGGGGGGGTTAAAATTACATATATTAACACAACAATGTGCTCAGTATCATAGGTTCTTAGATAAAGCCATTGAATCCATAGTGACATTTCCTCTTATGCATTAATTATTCTGCCCCCTCCATGACTCTTACATTCTTTCTGCCCCCTCTTCCACAAATTTCATAATGGGTCATAGTGGGTGAGTTTATATTTTGCATAGTTATTAGGTTTTTAAGAGTCTGTAGATTTATATTTTGGACAATTTTGGGCACCCTTGGTGCCTCTCTCTATTGTCCTTCCCCAGGTTATCTGCCTTGCTGTGGGAATAGCTCTTTTGCTCGCCATCTCACTTCCTTAGAGGTTGTGTTAGGGCTCTAAATGGTGAGTTTGAGGTGAAAGGTCTGCTTGGGCGTCCCTGTCAAATCATGTCCCTTTGGTGGAGTTCTGTTGTCCCCAGTTCTCGTTGCTTTCTGAAAAATACAAATAGAGTCTCCAGCGGAGAGTGAGACCATTATTGGTCAATTGAGACAGATATTGCTAGGTTGGTGAGCGTTTGGAGGGTATAGCCTTTCTGAGGACCTATGGTTAGTGAGGACTTTCCCTCATAGATGGGGTTTTTAGTCCCCATTCAGGGTGGCCCTGGGTCCCCTTACCAGTAAGGGGTTCCCTGCCTCTGAGCGGTCCTCCGTATCTCTTTTGGTTGTACATGATTATCTCTTGCCAAGTATGGAAAATATTCTTGAATAATTCTCTTGCAAATATTTTCTATGCCCCTCTTTTGGTTTTCTTCTACTTCCGGGATCCCTATGATCCTGAGATTAGGTCTTTTTATGGCATCCCACATTTCCCTTGAGTCTTGTTCACTTGCTCTTTTGAATTTTGTCAAGGTTCTGATTTCCCTTGAATTCTCCTCCGTTCTGTCTTCATGTCTGAGGTTCTGTTTTCTCAGTGATTGATCCTGTTGGTAAGAGATTCTAGGGATGTTCTTATTATTTCAATGTGGTTTTTGTTTTCTGCAACATCTTTCTGGTTTTTTGTCTATCATCTTGTTGAGATGTGATTTCATTTCAAGGTTTGATTTAATTAGTTCTTCTTCACAGTCATTCTTATATTTGCAGATGTCTTCGGTTAATTTGGAAAGCTGGTTTTTGATACCTTCAGTTTGTTGGCTTGTGTTTAGTTCTGATATGTCTCTTCTGACATCCATTTGGTTCTCCTCTAATATATTAAGCCTGGTGGCAAAGCTAGTGAACTGACCTTGTACCCATTCAATATGTTGGTCCATCTTTTCTTGCATGACTAACATTAAGTTCTCCTTAGGACCTTTGCCAGCATGATCGGGGTTTAGTGTTGTGTCATCCTAGTCCTGCTACTGCTCTCTCTCTTTATTGGTGTTTTTCTTGTCATTTGGTGCAGTTTCCTCAGCTGGTGTAATATTCTTGTGTTGAGGTCTGCCCATTTTGATTCCACTTGAGGTGGTAGGCGGAATGCCTTTGAGATATCTGCAGGGGTTGGTGGGTGTGGGGGATGGCAGAGCGCAGTGGGCAGTGGGATGGGTTCAGTTGTCAGGGCTGTGGGGGTTGATGGTTGTGGGGATGGGTAGCATGCCCCCGGATGTTGTGGGTATGGCGGGTGTCACTAGATTAGGCAGGCCATGGAAACAGGCCCACAGAGGTCTGTGGTCCCAGGGGATGGGTTCAGCGGTGGTGTGGCTGGGGGGGTGAGGCTGCTGAGATTCCTTAAACTAGTGTTTTTGGGATCTCTGGGCGCAGATAGAGGGGCTGATGGGTTCCTCAAGTGCAGAAAATGAGCGGGGCAGATGTATTGGAGGCTGGAGTTCGGGGGAAGCGGCTATGCAAGAATCCCGGTCGAATGGGTGAAAGAAAAAGAAAAGAAAAGGAAACAAAGAAAAGAAAAGGATTACAACCCAAAATAAAGAAGAAGACCAAGTAGCGAGGGGTGGAGGGGCGCAGCAGATGCGCTGGAGGCCGGCAGGCGGGAGGTGGGGCTACGAAGGAGCCCCGGGTGCCAGTGAAAGAGAAAGAAAAATAAAAGAAAAAAAAGGCGAGGGCGGAGTGGCAGGGCAGACGCGCTGGAGGCCAGAGGGTGGGGAGAGGGGTTACGTACAGATGGCTGATGGAGAAAGAATATTAATATAAGAAATAAAATAAAAAAATAAACAACAAAAAGTTGAAAAAGACACGCAAGTGCCCGGGAGGGGCGGGATAGACAGAGGGCGGGAGGGTGGGGGTGGGGAAACACAAGGAAAGCCGAATGAAAGCCTCAGGCAGCCGGTGGGCTGAAGCTGTTCTGGCACAGCCTGCCTGGACGACTCAGTGCCTCCTGCGAGCGCTGGTCCACGCTGGCGGCTTCCAGTCATGCGGATCCTGTGCTTGGAGGTGCCTGGAATTCAGCGCGTGGCCACAGCTTGTGTCCACGACCTGGATCCCTGCTGAAAACCCTGGCCCTTATTTCCCGAGGTGTACGGCGTGTCTGCTAGTCAGCCATCTTCCCCCTGACAATAACTTTTGAACACTTGTTTCAACTAAAAACAAAGATTTCAAAGGAATTATCACTTGTATTAATGTGTTTGTCCATTCAAAGGGAGTAGCAAGAAACCTAATATATTCTAGGTAATGTGCCCAAAGAAGGCAAAGATGAGACCTGCTTGATTTCATATTTAAATTTTTAACCAATGAGAAGTACGTATTAGCCTTGAAGAGAGATACATTAACAAATTATGTTAATGCAATTGATTTGTAGTGTGTGTGTGTGTGTTTGTGCATGGTTGTGCAGGTGTATAGGTAAATGGAGAGAAAGAAACAGAGAAACGTTTGGGGAAGATAGGAACTAATCTCTATATGGGGGGGGGGAAAACTAATCAGTCAATTTATACAAACAATATACACATTTTAAAACATCCCAAAACATTTTACTCTGAAAAAACTGTGACCAGAGCACAAAGCATTGACAAGATCTCCTAAGGTCAATGCTTTAGACTATAGCATTGATTGGGACAGTTGCTCTGTGCTTCTTTAGCCAGAGGTCATTAATCTCTTTTTCTGGCTGGATGCAGTTTGAAATCTGACAAGTGAACTCCTCTATATCATGGAAGCCAGTAATTGTTAGAAATTGCCTGACCAAGGCTCTGACTTGGCCAAACGTGAACAGGCCAAAAACGTGGTGCAGATGTTGCTATATACTAAGGAGTATGCCATTTGGCGTGAGCTTGGTGAGGCAGCCTGCTCTGAAGTTGGCCTATTCTTTGTCAAACAAACCTGGGCTTAAGACCAGAAAATTCACAGGCAAATTCAGTAGCAAAGCAGCAAGGCATGGGATGAGACAAAAACATTAGCAGGTTTAAAATGAGGGGTTGCTTATTGAGTGTAATGCTGAGGGATGCGATAGACATGATGTGTCAGCAGCAAAGGAAAGGGCAGTCATGTTGTCGACAGGACTGATACAGTATTGTCAGTATAAATGCCAGTATTTTGTTGCTTTGGAATGATTTTATCTTCACGGAATTTTTCCAATCCCCACAGTTTTTTTTTGCAGTTTTAATGGTAGCAGTCATTCTTCTCACAGAGTCTGCTATTTCTAGAGAAAATACAAATTCTATGAAAGATTCAACATGCCTCTCAGAAGGGTGGCCAAATGGTACAGATTATATCATAACTGGGTGCTTAAAGAAAAACACTTAGTTTCTCAAATTACTGCACAAAGTAATTTATGAAATGAAAATCCTTGCAGACACCAAGTGCACTAAGAGAGCTCTTGAAGTACTTGGCAATCATTTTGAGGCTTTTCATTAAACTCACCATGCTCACAACTCTCATAGGGTGGAAAAGACATTCCAAATTGTTCATGGAGGTTGAAAAGAGCTTCAGTTGAATCTAAAGCTTTCATGTCCTCACAATAGCATTAATGCCTATATTGGCAAAGGATTCTTTGCCTACTTATTTGTGTAAATTATTTAGGTTTTTTGACAAAATTATTTCATAGAACACATGGACTTCTTAAACATGTGAGCAATGATATTTGCTAATTTTCTAAACTTTAATAGTGTCCTACTGAGCGAAACAAATAGAAATCTTATGGCATGGTCTTATATATACTTACAATAGAATGATGATGACTGATTCATGTAAGGGCATACTGATGTTAGAAAATCAGTTTGCAACTCTAATGATAATCATTGTTTCAGTCAAGAATCATCAATGGAAGAATATCTTCATGGCTTTGAACTATCTCCCTATACACTGCTTATTAGCTTCAAAAGTGGGATCCATAGTGATAAGATATTGGAGAAGTTGGACATCACCAATGAAGGACAGTGTGTCACAATATGAGATATTCTATGAAGGCTGAAAACTGAATTTTAGTCATGATTGATAAAAAAAATAGCTGTGTTTCAACAAGAAAGATACTCCTGTGTTGGGGCCCAGCATTATGCTAAAGCCAGGCGTGATGTCGCACACTTTTACTCCCAGCACGGGCGTGGTGGCACACACCTTTAATCCCAACACACCTTTAATCCAAGGATAAACCTTGATCCTGTTTGTTGATACTTTGCTCTGCTGTACTCTGCTAATTGGCTCCCTCCAAAAGGTTTGAATCTTATTGCTTGAGAGAAATAGGCTGAACAATGCAGCCTCAGGTTATAAAAGGATTTTGGGGGCTGGAGTGATTTGAGACTTGCCCTGACATGTCTCCCAGGCATGAGTGTCTCCTGTGGCTGTCGATTTCACCTCTACTCAATGGAGCCTATCTCCTTCTGGCAGGCTAGACTTGGGCTATCCTCGCAGCGGGCCAGGGGTCCCATCCATCCCCAACACTCCTGCCCCTTTCTCTGTTCCTCCTCCAGCAAGGATCATGATTCTTTGTCTTCTCAGCCTACTGGGACTTTCTCACCCTGGTGTGATGCCAGCACTCCACATAGGAGGTCCTCCCATGATGCCAAATATTGGCTCCCCTCTATCTGGGATGATGCCTGTGGTACTTCCTTTTAAAATGAGTTTAATCCATGGGATGCCACATGCCAGCAATGCCTGAACCTCCAGTGTTGAGGGCTCATGCTTGCCCTATGATGGTGACCCCTCTGACTGAAATGTATAGACCAAAAGAGATCAGAATAGAGGGGAAGCCTTTTAATCCATGTTATATTATTTTTTCTGCTCTGCCAAGAGATCATGGTGTTGTGACTGGTTTCTGGCAGTATGAGAAATATCTTTTCCCCTTTTATATAAAAAAGAATGCTTTAGTGAACACATATTGACAACACTTTGAGTCAGCTGGTTTAACTTAACATTTCACTGAAATGCAAGCACACTGATGAAATTATAACAAATTCAAAGTCTGGCAAGTGTTACTCATATATTTTTATGTGCAAATAAAATAAATATTTCTGTTGTACCATTACAAATTTTAAAATGAAGTTATTTTCTTTCTTAAAAATGAATGGTCTTGGTGAAATGAGTGGGTCTATTTTCATTTTTTTACATGTGTTTATCCAATTAGCCCAGCACCAATTGTTGAAGATGCTATCTTTGGCCCAGCATACATTGCTGGCTCCCTTGTCAAAGACCAAATAACTGAAGTTACTTCCATTTGAAGCTGGGTCTTCAATTCTGTTCCATTGATCTGTTTGTCTGTTTTTATGCCAGTACCATGCTGTTTTAGTTACTATGGCTTTGTAGTATGTTTTGAAGTCAGGCATGGTGATACTTCCTGAGTAGGTTTTTTTTTTTTTACTTAGAATAGTTTTAGCTATCTGAGGTCTTTTGCCCTTCCAAACAAATTTAGAGATTATTTTTTCTATGTTTGTGAAGAAAGAGGTTGGGATTTTTATCTGCATGGCATTGAATCTGTAAATCCCTTTTGGCAGGATTGCTGTTTTTACTATATTGATTCTCCCTAACCATGATCATGTAATATCTTTCCATCTTCTCACATCCTCTGTTTCCTTCTTGAGTGTTTCAATATTTTCCTTATATAAATCTTTTACAAACTTGGTTAGTGATATTCCAAGGTATTTGATTTTCTTTGAGGCTATAGAAAATGGGGCAGTCTCTCTGATGTCTTTTTCTGTATGCTTGTCTTCTGCATATAGAAAGGCTACTGATTTCTGTATGTTAATTTTGTATCCTGCCACATTGATCAGAGACCGCAATATAAATCCTGTAACCCTGAACACCCTGGAATAAAAAATAGGAGGAACTCTACATGAAATAGGAGTAGGGAAAAATTTCCTGAGCAAATCTCCAGCAGCTCAGGAAATGTAACATTCATTTAACCAATGGGACCTGATCAGGTTCAAAAGCTTCTGTACATACTATCAAACAATACTCAGAGCCAATAGACTCCCAGCAAACTGGGAGACGATTTTTACCAGCTATAACTCAGACAAAGGCCTAATCTCCAGATCTTACAGAGAACTCAAAAAAATGCATAATAAAATCTCAAACAACTGATCCAGACGGCCAACGGAGGAGGATATCCAGCTGATTGGGGATGGGGAGGGGGGCATTGGAGAATTGGGGATAACAACTCATTGTTTGCCCACTGAATAATGTAACTCATTATGGACAATAAATATATATTTAAGGGAAAAAAATCTCAAACAGCCCCCTCACAAAATGGGGCACTGATCTCAACAGAGAATTCACAGAAGATGAAACACAAATGGCCTTGTCTCATCTAAGAAAGTGGTCAGCATCCTTAAGCATCAGGGAAATGCAAATCAAAACCACAATGAGATACCACCTTACCCGAGTCACAATGGCAATCATAAAGAAAACTAACAACATTCGTTCCTGGTGAGGATGCAGGGAAAAAAGAACCCTCCATCACTGCTGGTGGGATTGCAAACTCGTTCAACCACTATGGAAAGCAGTGTGGAGACTCCTAGACAGAATGGACCCAGCTGTCCTTCTACTATGCATCTACCCGCAAGATGTCACATCTCGACACAGAAACATTTGTACAACTATATTTATAGCAGCTCAATTCATAATAGCCAAGAATTGGAATCAACCCAAATGTCCATCCATGGAGGAATGGACAGCGAAACTGTGGTATATTTATATGATGGAACTCTACTCAGCTGAAAGGAAAAATGACATATCGAAATTTAGGAAAAAAATGGTCTGACTTTGAGCAGATCTTACTAAGTGAACACTCAAAAGATCAGAGAATCGAACACCGCATATTCTCCCTCATAGGTGGTTCCTAACCAGAATAACAGTAAACTCTAAGCAAACCAACTAGAATTGAGAGTTTGGGAAAGAGAAGTAAGAAGTGGGATGAGGGGATGTCTTAAACATGAAGTGGAACCAAAACTGGTCCAAAATTATAAAATCCTCACATGCACAATGTTCACTAATGAGCATGGAGTGTACATCATCTGGCAAGTGGGGCCGAGAATGGAAGGGGAGATTGTCTAAGTTTGTGAAAAACCGAGTAGTCTAGCAGCTCCTGGTCCCAGCCACGGAATTCTTCCTTCACTGAGATATTGATCAAAGTGACTCATGAGGTCCCCAATACAAGACAGCATTCTGTCAAAGATCATGATTGTCAACCCCAGGCCTGAGGAGAGATCCTGTTACTGAAGAACCACAGAAAGCCATCTATCAGCCCCGAGAGACCCTACAAGGTCCAGAATGGTAAGCAGTCCCCAGATGGTAGTGAGTGCAGAGCTGGAAGGGCCTGCATAAGCTGCCAGGGGAAACTGGTCAACGACAGCTGTAATAAACAGAGACCACTGACATGAAACTCAGTCGGCCACCATGAGTAGGGGGAACACACTGCCTACTGGGAGAGAACAGTGAACCATGAAGGGAGCACTTGTGCAATGGAGGCACCAAAGCCTGGCGGAGGCAATAAACTGCTGACAATTCGGCCAAGAAATCCATTCAGTGAAGGGGAGTCCATGACTGGAACTGGGATTTCAGGGTAAATTACATAGGGAACCAATATTTTAGGACACCAAAGACAAACTCACTTTACAAGTGATTTACAAAATCTACCAACAATAGAATCTAGCCAACTCAGGAAAGAGTATCTCAATTAACCTACTCACTCTCCGATGGAGATTCTGTTTGTATTTTTCAGAAGGTGCTGAGAGAGCTGTAGCTCTTCCAACCCTACCATTGAGCCGCAGGCCGATAGCTATCTTCCTGGCAAGAGATGCACCACCCCAGACCTACCGGGGAAGATCCACATGGAACCCTGCAGGCAGTGATGAGGCAAGAGACCTCTAACCACAGCCAATCGATCAACCTAGGATGAACCAGTGAAACAGACACCAATGATTTTAAACACAACCTCAGCAGAAGCACAGAGGCCCCTAAGGCCTCAACAACAAAGCAGCCTTAATACCCACCATGACTCATGGAACTGAGTGGAAGTGAGGGGCGGAATGATTATAAGAGACATGGTGGGGAAGAATATCCAGAGACATTGCCCACCTTAGTTACAGCATGCAAAGTGGGGTGGAACCCGCTTGACTCCTAAGCTATTCACAACCCCCTACCCCATGGACTGATCCAGACTGTCCATGGAGGAGGATATCCAACCGACCAGGGACAAGAAGAGGGAAATAGGGAACTGGAGATGTCCACACATTATTCCCTTATTAAGTGTATCTAATTATGGATAAAAAAATGAATGGTCTTAGAGAGGAAATTGGGGCCAAAAAAAAGATAGTTTTCATGGGCATTGTGATATGTGAAAATAAAATTGAAATGCTTTTTTTAAACTGCTTTTTCTTTAGTGCTTTCTCTGCATGCTGAAAATATTTGCAAGCTTGTATTAAAGACAGTAATAACCTTCAGGTGTATAATCACATTGACAACCTTTGCTTTCCCTGGAGGAAAAAAATAAAGACTATAAAGGGTACACATGAACTTTTTCTTTATTGAGTGAAATTGGCTTTGGGCTCCTCTGATTTCATAATGGAATCAAATGTGCTTCTAAGCAATGTTTTTGTTTCAGCTTTTCCAATTATTTATTATTATTTTAATTGCTGCAAAATGCAATAAAACTAAATAGTGTTGAAAAATCTGAGTTCGATCTGTAAGATAGGAAGAGTAAGCTTTATGGTTGCAGAGACAACTTTGATACTTTCAAGTATAGGTATTTTGTCTATTGGTCTTTGAGCCACCTTTCTGAAGGTAGAAAATGACAAAGTGAGGCTTTTTCCCCTCATCATTACCAACATAAATTGACTTCATTGTTGGCACAAATAATAAAAGTTATAATGTGGATGTGGCATTTTATGACACATTAAGTATAATTATAGGTGTACATTTTTGTGATTTCATCACGTAGTAAATAAATTTAGACAATTTAACATTCTAGATATTGACTTTGTAGATATTTATATTCTATTTATATTGCAGAATTCTTTTTAAAAAGACTTACTTTGGTTTAGAATGTATTCATACATACACGCACACACACACACACACACACTCACACACACGCACGCAAGCACACACAAACACACTCAATCACTGAAGGAGCCAGGAATAATATAGTTCAATGATTTTGTTTGTATTTTCAAAATTCTCATACATAAGACTTTGGAAACTCATTTATGTAACAGGAAGTGACTTGATAAGCCTAACTCCTAATAACAATAGATTCAGGGAAATGTAAACCCAACTGTGATCTTTGCTTTCAATAATTTAAAGATGACTTTAATCTGCTTATGAGTACTATGTGAAGACATTGTTTAGTGTAAGAGAACGGAAGCAGCTGGTACTATTGTGCATGCCTCAGATCCCAAGAAAATGACAGAATTTCCTGTTTCCACAATATATAGAAAATCTCTATTGAATTTTACCAAATTTGGAATCATTATTTAGAATGCTTTTGTTTTCTCCTTATTGTAATGAGACATAATATTGATCAGTTTGAAATTTCTGGAGATTCTAGCGCTCCTGGAAAACTAGTGAGAAAGCATTAGAGAGACAAAAACAAACCAACATGGCAATGGTTTAAGCTATAAACAGCCACGTTTCTCTTGCTTACTCTTTTAGTGAAACACAGATGTCACATTTGAAAGACTTTCTGTGGTAATGTGTTTGAAAATAAACACTGAGAGTTTCATTGAATTTAATTTACCTGCTTTTGATTAGTACTGCTTAGCATTTTGAGAGACTATTATTAAACATAGGAAGAGGCAATCATCCAATCATAGTTACTTCATAGACACAACAAGGAAAACTGATTGAATTAAGTCCCAAGTCCATTTTCCAACCTCCCAGTAGATTTCTCACTGAGGCCTTTCAACCCAGCAAAGGAAGTAAATTGGTTTTTGTTAAGCACTGATGCTTAAAAGTGAGAAAGGCCACAGGAAATGCTGATGGTTGGTGAATTATTTAAAGAAGACATAGAAAGGAAAAATAGGGTTGATATTTTCGTGTCAGTTCTTGACACAGTCTAACATGTAGCTGCAGTTTAGTATTCTAAACACCACATTAAAATGGGATAACAGCAGCTGGCTGATTATTCCTGGATCAGAAAGCTGACAGAGAGGGTTAAAGAAACAAAGATAGTTGATAGAGTCAACGTTAAACTGAGTAAGGTCACAAAAGTGGAGTTACTTAATCTTAACTTTATATTTAAAATCACCGGGAGAGTTGTTAATAATGTCTGGACATCAACTCAAACAAATGTAAACAAAACCCATATATATGACTGGAAATCATTGATTGAAATGATAATGATGTTTCTCCATAGTATACATAAATGGGGAATTTATAAATGGATTAAACTATTTTTCTTTACTCAAAAAGGATTTGTACAGGTGGTAGATTAATAATATAATACTAAATATTTCAAATGTTTCCATCTTGACTGGCACATGATAGGTATTCGATAAATATTATTTTTAATTTCTATATTTTTCCAGTACACTCTTGCATTTGTATATAGAGATAGGAAACGTACATATGGTGCTTACATGTTGTTAAATAAATGTGGTTGTTTTGTTCATGTAAATATTGGATTAATGTCTCATTCTATTATTTTCAAGTGTCAATCACTTTTTCCACAATGAAATATTTCTATTTTTAGACTTAGTTGTATTTCCTAGGATTCTATTTGTGGTTACAAAAAGAACAAAATGCTTGTATCAATATTTTTGACAACAAGTAACAAAAGCCTTAAGAGAAATTACAACTCCGTATTCTGAAAATTCCAAGGATGCTTATGTGTTTGTGGCTAATGTAATAAGTTGCTATGGATTGTCTTAGGAATTGATTCCGCCAAGTAAAAATGTAAAAAAATATATTTGTTTTCTCCTTGCATCTCCACTCTGACTTTTGTGGGATTAATATATCATTATATCATTAGAGATATAATTAGAGATGTTGTGTGGATCTCTTTAAGGTGGTTGCCAGCATGACCATTGGTATAGGCTTATTAGTTCTCTTTCAGCGAGTGAGCAAGCAAATGAGAACACCTTTCAATCACAGAGCAATTCTAGCAGCACTTTTATTTGATCAATTACTTTATATCACAATGTTTGTTCCAAAGATGGTAGGGTATGTTCATTGTTTCCTGTGGTCCAAGTCTGAAGCAAGAAAGTAAGTTAAGGAGTGCCAATGCTACCTAAATGACATATGTATGTGTCTGTATTTGCATATGTGTGTGTCTGTTTGTATTTGCATGTGTGATGGTTGGGGAATGGCATAAAATGAAATTAATTAGCAATGTTTATTTTATAACAAAAAATCACGTTTAGATAACTTATCAAAGAACCATTAATAAATCAAAGCCACAAAAATAGGTGAATAGATGTGTTATCCACCATGCTAAAATATGTATAGGTACATTATTAGATAAGACTCAGATATAACAAAAATGTCCTCTTTAGATTCACATAACATATAAGGTATGCAAGACAATATTACCTTATATACATATTTCAATTCATATCATTTATGTGTTTGTCCAATTGAAATTTTTTCACTGTGACATCCATTGCCTAATTAAAATATTCCACAGAAGTACATGCATATAAGTTTGAGTCCTTAAGTGTCCTCACTCTATTATGCCCTTAGTGTTTCAGTAATAAATTTTTATGTGGATTCTATAGGTAAATACAAATATGAGTTTTTCTTATTGGTTTATTAAATCTTTTTTTATTTTATTTATTCATTTTCAAGCAGAGAGAGAGAGAGAGAGAGAGAGAGAGAGAGAGAGAGAGAGAGAGAGAGAGAGAGAGAGAGAGAGAGAACCAGGGCCACCACCTTGTAGGTCTGGCTTATGTGGGTACTGGGGAATTGAACCTAGGGCATTAGGCACTAGAGGCAAGTGCCTGAACTGCTGAGCCATCTCTCCAGCCCTGGTTTATTAAAACTTAACAACTCAAAAGTTATTTTATTCTGATGATTCAGTAGACTGTTTGAAAAGTACATATAAATGAAAATAAAAAAAGCAAAACTTTTAGTTCATTTTAAAATATGGGACTGACATTTTAACTACTGTGCCAAGATGTATGTGCCTGTTAGACATTGAATATTTTCTTAAACCTTTGAATCATTTTGTACATCACCACTCTCATTTCAATATCCGCATTGATTTTTGTACCAAACTTGATTTTTCTGAGTGACTGTCAAAATTCAGCTTTACAAGAATGTGATATATTTAAAAGGGATTAGATGGAACCTAATGATAAGACTGTGAACCACTGTGCCCTAGTAATTTGTACCATCTGACAGATTTTACTGGATTTCTTTTGAAAACATAAAATATTTATTAATATCCTGAAGTTACTTGTTATAAGGTTTAGGGACTGCAGTTATAATAGTCAGAATTAGAACCCCAAGTTTCTAAAATAAAATTTCAGGATATGATATTACTGCTTAGTAAAGAAAAATACAGTATGAATCTTCCCAATACCTGCTTAAAAGGTTAAATATTTGGGGCTGGGAGATGGCTAAGCAGATATATCACTTGCCTCACAAGTATGAGTCTGGGATTCAGATCCCCAGTACCCATGTAAAAAAGCCAGTCACTATAGTACATGTTTGTAAATCCCAGATTGCCTATGGGAAACAAAGGCAGAAAAATTAGAAACTCACAGGCCACCTGGAAAACAAAGGAGAAAACAATAGAGACCCTCCCTCAAATAAGGTGGAAGGTGAGGACTGATACCAGGGCTGTCCACTGACCTCCAAATATGTGATGTGACACACACACACACACACACACACACACACACACACACACGCACGCACACACACACAGAGACACCATTCAAACACACAAAAGATAAATATTAATTAGCAAATAAAACATTTATTTGTAATACCCCCTCAAAGCACATGATATTCTTTGAATCAATCTTTTGAAGCCTTTAAAGCCTTCTGTTACTTCCCCCCATTATACTCAAGACTGAAAATACCTTGCCCTTAAAATAGAGATAGTCCAGGAAGAGATACAACTACATATTCCTATAGATTCAAAATTTTACTACACTTCTAACTAATATAGTACCAGCACCAAAGATCCTGGGACCAATATTTTGATGCAATCCATTATTCTTATTGACTTAACTCACACTTAGGACTAGGAAAATATTAAAGCATAAAAATGTCATCTCTTCTGGATTTTCATTGAAAATGGCTAATTGCCACAGAATTAGTACTGACAGAATGTCACTTAAAAAATCAAAGTAAAACCCATATGTTAATATACTAGAGTAAGATTTTAGAAAGAGAAAAAAAATTTGTAAGATATTTGGTAATAAATCTAGTAGTCACCTTGTTTGTTTTCTCCATATGACAAGAATAAGAGAAGCTACATGAATGATTAATGCATTTCATACAAAGCTCACAATGTCACGTGAATATATTTGCTAAGGTGATTCAGTGATAAGAAGGCAAACAAATGACAGAGCTCCAATAAGAAGTTTCAAAAAGAGTTCTTAAGAGAGACAAACTCAATTAATTTCTTAGTTTCTGTTGTCTATACAAACAGAATAGCTGATCTCAGAATACATATTGCAATGGAAAATGACATTCAGATCCTAGGTTGAAGGTCTGAAAACTAGGGGTTATGCATTAAATTTTTTAATTGAGTAATTCCACGAGACTACTGTATGTTTCTGCTCTGCTGACATTAGGCTTGGTCATATGGTCTGCTATGACCAAATAATGTGTGACCCTTTTCAGCACAAATTTTAAGAGTGAATATGTGGTTCACTATGCATTTTTTTCCCTCTCTCTTAATGTAAGACAGAGGTAACACCTGGAACATAATATTTGTGTGTTTTATGTCTGAACCACTGAGATAATTGTTTGTCACTGAAATATAGTCTAACCAAACCCTACTTTTGTGTTATTTGCTATTGATATTAGCATAAATCAAATCTGATGTAATAGACTAATAAAAATAATTAATTAAAATTATTATCTTGAGATTTATATGCAGATGAATGGATCATGTCTTGGAAAAAGAGTAAGAAAGATGTGGTAATAGCCTGATCATTGGAATTCATAGTCTGTGACAGCAGTTAATGGCCATAGTTCTCATCATTATTTTGTACTCCAGACACTTCCTTATGGCCTTTCTGAGCTCACAGAGCTCAAATGATTTCTTACAGGCATACATTTAGTAAGGGGCATGCTCAAACTGCATTGTTTTTAATCATATTATACTGTCACCTGAACACAGAACATAGACCATCTGGCTAGATATGGCGATTGCTCAGCACTTCCTTGAAGAGACCTGCTCCTGGGAGAACAATTTGCTTACATCATCTAGCAGTACCTTTAGGATTTGCATTGCAGGGATCAGTGTAGGCATCTGAGCTGTGAACATAATTTCCTCTGCCAATGGGTGAGGATGATAGGGAAAGTTTATGACCTCTGCTAATGCACTGTCTCTCCTATGGGAGATCTGTATTGCTGAGGATCTTGACTCTACTGACAAATCTTTCCCAGAGCTGTACCATGGTCTGAAGCTCTTCCTGTCATTTCCTCCTGGTTTTCTTTTCTCTTTTCATTAGAGAAAGATGGTATTATAGTCTGAAGACTTATCTGCTCCACTCCTTCCATGATGGAACCTGTTGAAGAAAAGTTTCTCCAATTTTTGTTGTTGCTTGAGACAAGATCTGGCTGTTTAGCCCAGGCTGGTTTCAAACAAGATATCTTCCTGCCTCAGCTTCCTGAGTGTTGAGATTATAGGCTTGTACCCACCATTCCTGACTTTAGCTATCTTTATTTATTTATTTTATCATAATATTAGAGGCTTGAACACTGTTTGTTTTTTTCTCTTTTGTTAAACACTGAAGATAGAAGCTTGCCAAGTTTATGCTATTTGTATTTTATGCAATATTGCAAATTATATTATTTTAATTTTATTCAAGAAAAATTAAGGATAGGGTGAAATGAATTGTGTACATTGATCCTTTCAAGAAATGACAGAGGCAAAGTTAGACTAAAATCTGCCATGTTCTACACAATCACCCACAGTAGAAACTCTAGTTGGAACATTGCTGTTACAGCTTGGCTGAGTGTGCAGAAATTAGTGTAATGTGTCTACTTTGCTTCATTGTATGGAGGATTTAAGGGATAAACATGGACTTGTTGGTGACATTTTGTGAGCATATATTTTTAAGTACACTGATATATGTATGTGTCAGGTTCCTGGGGAATAAAACTTGTTGGGCTCACCTAGGAAGTTACAATTTGGATACACATCTTCTTTGTTAAGAAATCTAGTGGATAACAGAAATCTGATAACTGTACAACAAAATAGGGAACAGAAAAAATAAAGTACACTAAATTCAACTTATATTCTGAATGTTATATGCATTTCTTATGTATAAAGAAAGTCTGAGAACTCTTGACCACAGATAAGTACTCAAGCTCTCTAGACAAATTCAAGAATTGATTGCACAGAAGCCAATCCTATTTCGGTATGTGCCCCTATACAGCACCTGTTCTATCACCTGTTCTAGCCAACAGGGAACATTAGAGCTTATGATCCCATGATGGAAACTGAATATGGAGGCAGGAAGTTGAGAAAGATCACATTAGCAATCTGATATCCAGTGCCTGGTTTCTCATCCACATCTAATCCTCAGTCTGAACCATGCAACTCTGTGATAGAGGCTTTGCCTGAGTTAAAAAGCTGGATCACCCCTTATTTCATGAGATGAACATTGAGCATTGTATCAGACACCATAAGCTATGTCCAGATGTCTTTTTACTGTGTACATGGGCATTTTAGCTTCCTTTGGTGGGATTTCTCTTTCAACAATGAACACATTTCTATCCTATCACAGTATAACTTTTGAGCTACATATAGGTACCACTTTACCATATGCATGCCTATGCATATGCACACACACTTATACAAAAAAAAAGAAAACAAAAGAAGTATCAGAGTTGCATCCATGTGTGACTGGCAGCACATGAAAATTTATTTTCTTTTTGGAGTCAAGATGACTCAGAGGCTTATCTTTCATTTCAGAGTTACTTGATAGGATCAGATAGAAATCTTTTCATAATAGTTTCCCTGTCATCACAGTCTTGCTTAACTTCCTTTACTTGCCATATTCATGTGTGATTCCAACAAGACTATGACAATGGGAGGTAGAGCCAGGAGAAACCGAAGCTCACAGGCCAGCTAGTATGACACTCATTTGCAGTTTATCAATTGATTTGCAGCAGTAGGAGATCCCTGTCTCAAAGAACATGAGGCACAAACACCTCAACGTTCTCCATCATACACACACAAATGAATAAATAATTTTTGAAAATGAAATCTTAATAGGGGTATATTAGTTATTCTATTTTCTTTGCTACTCTCCAACTTTGTTGAGGTATAATTAAAATTTTCTTTTTTATATCTGAATTGTAAATAATGATGTTTTAATATACATGTATGCTGTGAAACTAATTAACATATAAATCTCTTCATATAGGTTTTGCTTATCTATGTACAAAGAAGATTTAACAGCCATATCAAAAAATCTTGGGGTGGGCAGGGTGTACTTGGGAGGCACAGGTAGGCGAATTGCCATGAGTTTGAGACCACCCTGAGACTGCATAGTGAATTCCAGGTCACCTGAGATAGAGCAAGACCCTACTTCAAAAAAAAAAATGACAAAGTGTGGTAGTACTCACCTATAATCCTATCTCTTAGGCTGAGGGAGGGAGATTGGAACAGTGGTCAATCTGAGTTACATAGTGAGATCATTTCTTGAAGATAAGATTGCACTATCTTGTCAACTTATCAAGTACATGTTACTCTTTACTATATTTATCATGTGTAGCTACATATTTGTTATTACTACAATGAGACTTGCATAACATATTTATTTATATAGCAATCTACTTTTAGCTGACAACTTTATATACAAAACTCCATACTTCCCCCAATAGTATGTTATTAATGTCACAATTTTTGATATCTTTATTATCCTTAATTAGATACATTGTATGAGCAAATCTTATGATGATACCCTCATTTCCCTCCTCCCTGTCCCCAAACCACTGGAGGCCTTCATCAGTGGGCATACTGGATCAGTGTAGGGGGTCATGATTAGCACAGGAGGTAGCCAGGTTTCCCCCCCTTTTGTGTAATGTTGCTAGGGGGGGCAATGCATCTAGATATTCTCCCCCACTATAGCTCTTACAGTCTTTCAGCCCCCTCTTCCACTCAGTTCCCTGAGACATGGTGGGTGAGTTTTAAGTCAGATTTATTGTTGAGATCTTAAGTATGTCTGGATTTCTGCTTTTGGTTGTGTGGGATCTCATTGGTGTCTGTCTCGTGGACCTATCCTGGGTTAATTGACTCACTGTGGTGATAGCAAATTCTTATAGAAATGATTGTTAAAACTGTTTTTTGTAGCCCTGGGGATTGAACTCAGGGCCTATTATATGTTAGGTAAGCACTTTAAGAATGAGTTTCACTCCTCAAACCAACACATTATACCCAAGTTAAAAGCAGTAATCTGAGTTTGACTAAATTACATAGTAACTTTATATTTTTAGGTTTTCATATTGTAGGTAACTGTTCATTCTAGTTGAAAGACACACTTTAGCATTTCTTTTTTTTTTCTTTATTTATTTTTTTCCTTAGCATTTCTTGTAAGGCAGGTCTGGTGGTGATGAAATCCTCAGTCATGGACGGGTTCAAGATGGCTGACTAGCAGACATGCCATGTACCTCATTAAACAAGGGTCAGGGTTTTCAGTGGGGATCCAGGTTGTGGACACAAGCTGTGGCCACACGCTAAGCTCCAGACACCTCCCGGCACAGGATCCTCACGACTGGAAGCCGCCAGTGTGGACCAGCGCTTGCAGGAGGCAGTGAGTGGTCCAGAGCTGGCAGTCCGGGCCGGAGCAGCCTTAGCCCGCCGGCCGCCTGAGGCTTTCATTCGGCCTCAGCCAGCTTCCCTTTGGTTTCCTCCCCAACCCTCCCGCCCTCTGTCTTTCCAGTACCACCCGGGCCCTAGCATGTCTTCCTTATCAACTTCTTAGGTTTTTTTTCCTTTTATTTTATTTTTCATATTATTTTTTTTCCATTAGCCAACTGTATGTACCCCTACCCCGGGCTTCCGGCCTCTAGCGTATCTCCCCTGCCCCCCCCCCAGGACCTTGCTACACTATTTCCTTGTTTACATTTTCTTTTTTTTTTCTTGTCTTTTTTTCTTTTTTTTCTCTGCCGCCTGCCAACCCGGTCCGGGGGCTGTTAGGTAGCCCCTCCCCCCTGCTCCTTTACTGTACCTGAGGGACCCATCAGCCCCTCTATCTGCACCCAGAGAACCCAGCAACACCAGTTCCAGGGATCTCAGTGGCCTCAGACCCTTCTGCACCTCCCCCTGCCAACCCCATCCCCTGGGC
>PVHP010004259.1:0-72324 GCA_004024765.1 Zapus hudsonius | reverse complement strand
GGGAGGCTGAGGTAGGATCACCATGAGTTCAAGGCTCGCCTGGGCTTATAGAGTGAGTGCTAGGTCATCCTGGGCTAGAGTGAGACCCAGCTTTAAAGAACCAAAGTCGGGGGGAAGTGAAAAGAAATACATCAAGGGCCAGGAGTGGACAACACTAAGGTATTTTCCCAGAACAATAATTACTTTTATGAGTCACGTGACTAGGCTGTCCAGATGGCCAGAGGACCCATTATTATTGCAGGTTCGTATGTCTGCAGCAGCAGGTTCATGAGCATCGAATCCGCAGGCGGAGTGAAGACCCCGCCCACCAGCTAGGTGGGGGCATCGTCCTCAAGGGTCCAGAGAGAGCTGATGTGACAGGTGCCAAGGTGAGTCCTGTCTCCTTGTTCAGAGACATTCATTTTCTGTCCTTTCTATTGGAAATGGGTGACACTGGGGACTTTCCTGGCCTCCAGATTGCAGTGTTGGATTGTGGGGCTTCCACAGTGCCATAGGCAGCTCCCCTAGAAACATCTCCTGAAACTAGCTTTCATTCTGTGTGGTCACGTGTGTAAGGTGTGGGCACGTGTGCCAGGCATGTGTGTGGAGCTTCGGAACAGCTTCGGTGTCAGTCCTTGCCTTCCACCTTGAGGCCAGGTCTCTTGTTCACTGTGTTTGCCAGGCTAGCTGGTCTGCCAGCTTCTGGAACCTTCTCCTGTCTCTGCTCCCCTTCTTGTCCTCCCTCTCTGGGGGATCCCAGGGTGCATAGGAACTGCCCCCTCAGTGCTGCTGTCCCCCACAGACCAGGAGCCCAGAGATCTTCACTGCCTAAGGAGGAGGAAAACACCTTCTAGGGGCCCCTGAACTTGGAACATGGGTGTCCTGTTCCCCCCACAGTGACATGGATGGCCGGGTCAAAGGTCAAGTGGAAGAGTGGGCTTTCGAGCTGAAGCATTGTGTGAGGCAGGAAGACTGGGGAGGGACGATGCTTCTAGAAGCTGTTCCTCAGGAAAGGCAAAACCCTCACAGAACTCTATTAATAGAGCCAATTCATAAACAGCGGCCAAGGTAAATGTTAACAGGAAGCCGCTGCGCAGGCGCTGCTGGCCTGGCTCTGGTGGGCCAGGTGCAGGCCTGGGGGCCTCAGGAGCCCGAGGTGGCACCCCTATGATGGCACTTAAACCTGCCAAGATGGTTGTCTCCTCAGTCTTCCCCTCACGCATCCCTCCTCTTCTTACTTCCCACTCTTCAGAGAGGCCTTTTCGACACAACCCGGAATGTCCCCATTGCCGGTTTTAAAAAATTGATTTTAATGATTGTGTGCGAGCTGATGTCATGTCCCACGAGCACGTCTGTGAAGGCCAGAGGACATCGACTGTCCCCTCTCTCCCTCTTCTACTTTGTTTCCCTGAGGCAGGGCCCTTCTCAGACCCTGTCCCATGCGCTGTATTTCTGTTAAGACTGGCTGAACTCAAGTCACAGGCATCCTCCTGTCTCCACACCTCTAGACTTGTGCTAACAGGCTGGTGCAGCCGCCTGGATTTTATCACTTCACTAAAAAGAAATCCCCTAACATTATTTTCTTCCTCCCTCCCTTCCTTTTTTCCTCCCTTTCTTCCTTTTCTTCTTTGGACAAGGTTTCACTATGTAGCCCAGGTTATTCTCAAGTTCATGACCCTTCTCTTCAGCCTCCCCAGTACTGGGCTACAGGTGTGTACCACCATACCTGCCCAAAAGTTTTAATTTCTTGAAATTACTTTCTGGAGTTTTCTATGATATACAATACATATTTTTTTTCTCTATCTCTCTCTCTCCCCCCTCACACTTTTTTTGTTTGCTTGTTTTTTGGTTTTTTTTTTTTTTTTTTTTTTTTTTTTTTTTTTTTTTTTTTTTTTTTTTTTTTTTTTTTTTTTTTTTTTTTTTTTTTTTTTTAGGTAGGGTCTTACTATAGTCCAGGCAGATGACCTGGAATTCACTATGTAGTCTCAGGGTGGCCTTGAACTCAAAGCGATCCTCCTGCTTCTGCCTCCTGAGTTCACCACCACGCCTGGTGTCCTTCCCTTCTTTAAAAAAATATTTTATTTATCTGTAAGTAGAGAGATACAGAGAAGATACAGAGAGAGAGAGAGAGAGAGAGAGAGAGAGAGAGAGAGAGAGAGAAGAGAGAAGAGAGGCAGACAGAGAAAGGATAGACATTCCAGGCCTCCAGCCTCTGCAAATGCATGAGCCACTTTGTGTTCCTAGCTCTACATGGGCACTGGGTGATTGAACCGGGGTCGTTAGGCTTTGCAAGCAAGCACCTTAACTGCTGAGCCATCTCTCCAGCTTGCTTGTCCCTTTATAAGTTGATTATATGCCTCAGGTATTTGTTACAGTGGCAGAGAGCTGAGGCAGGCCCTACCAATCAGATATAGTGGAGGTGTTATCATAGAAGGGTCAGATCTGGCATCTCTGGTCTTTGGAGAGCAGCGCCCTGGGGATGTCTGTTTCCCTGTAGCCATTACTGTAGAGGGCTCAGTGGCTTAGCTGAAGCCATTAGACAGATGTTAAATGTGGGCAGACAGGTGTGGAAACCCTCTTAGCTGCAGCATCCATTTTCTGGGGAGAGGTCACTCGTAGTGAGCCGGGAGCTGCTCCCCTGTTTCCTGTCTCATCCTGTGGCCATGGCTGAGCCTCCCTGCTAGAGCTCTGATTCTTTGCTCTTTGTCAGCTGTTTCTTTTTAGGTGGGTGTGCCTCAGAGGGGTGTGTGGAGCCACAGAAGGGTGGATGGTGCTTTAGGTGTGTGTGAGTGGTCTGGTGGAGGAGGGCATGGGGGCCTGGGCTATGGGTGGTCTGACCGAGGAAGACCTGGGCTGGCCAGGACTCTCCCTGCACTTGTCCTAGCTAGTGAGGACTGAAGGGATGGGCCCAGGAAGGCCTCGTTTGCCTGAGTGGAGACAGGGTGGCACAGAGAACTGGGGTGGGGGAGGTAGCAGGGCAGGCAAGAGGGCAGCATGGCAGCGTGAGGTGGGGGTAAGGCTTCACTGCACCCAGGCCTTTGATATCCCATCTCCCTGTGGACAGCCTGGGCGAAAGCTTTGGGATCAGAAGCTCTCATCACTAACTCACCATATCAGGCTTGCTTCTAAGTCCTTCCGAAGCCACCTCTGGCTGGATGTGCTTCAGCTGGGCTCCTATGTCCACCTCACTCCCACACGTGGAGCCTGTCACAGGAGGGTACAGAAGGGCCAGCTTCTCTATCACCTATCCCAGAGACTCTGACTGCAATCAGGAAGCAGTCGCTAGGCAGGAAGAGGCGCTGTCCCATCCCTGGGTGACTGACTCCACTGTACTCTCTGTGGTCACCATGGAGCCTCTGGGGCTCCTGCAGCATTTGTTGCCTCATTAACAGTTAAGGGCTCTGGGTTCTTGGTTCTACTGTGTATACAGCCTGAGGGACTGCTATCCTACCTTCCAAATTTTGTTAACGTTATCTCCTCTTCTGTGCTAATTATTCTTGTGGTTTTATGCCTTTCAAAATAATCCCTTCGCTTGGTGTTAGTGGAATATCAGGAGGGAGCAGAGCTATCTATGTGCGCCCAATCTGTCTTAGTTAACCAGAATTCACACTCAGCTTACTTTAATCTTCACAACGCCAAGGCCAAGAACAAGCTGTGGGGAAAAGAGAGTTTCTTCAGTAAATGGGAAAACTGGGTACCATATGCTGAAGAATGAACTTGAACTTTTATCTCACACCAGAATCAATACAAAATGAATCAAAGACATCAACATAGGACCTGAAACTCTAAGGCTACTAGAAGAAAATATAGGAAACTCCATAGCATTGATGTGGGAAATGCTTTTGGATATGACCCTAAAAGCACAAGAATGAAAAAAATAGATAAGTGGAATTACATTAAAGTAAAAAGCCTCTGCATGGGAAAAGAACTGGCCAACAGAATGAAGAGACCGCCTACAGAATGTGAGAAAATACTGCAAATCTACATACATCTGACAAGGGGTTAATGTACAAAGTATAGAAGGAGCTTAACTCACTAGCAAGAGTGGTAGCTGTCTTCTCGCTGCTGGGACAAAACACCCAACGAGAAGCAGCTATGGAAGGAAAGGCGTTATTTTAGCTCATAGCTTCCAGGGGAAGCTTCATCACGGTGGGGAAGGCATGGCAGAACAGACAGCCAGGGTGTCACATCTTGTCACAGCAGCGGGAAGGAAGTAGAGTGAGCTAGTGCTGAACACTCCATGGGCTTAATAAACCTCCATGTCTGCCCCCAGTGACACACCTCTTCCAGTAAGGCTCCACCTCCCAAAGGCCTTACAACTTCCCATGTTGTCACCAGCTCGAGACCAAATATTCAAAACACAGGAGCCTATGATGGACATTTCATTCAAATGGCCACAGCAAGAAAGCATAGGACCCAGTTTTTTTTTTAAATATAAAATATTTTTTTATTTCATTTATTTATTAGAGAGAGAGAGAGAGAGAGAGAGAGAGAGAGAGAGAGAGAGAGAAAATGGGCACACTGTAAACAAACTCCAGACATATGCGCCCTCTAGTGTAGCTGGCTTTACATGGGCACTGGGGAATTGAACTCGGGTTCTTCTTCATTGCAGGCAAATGCTTTAACCGCTAAGCCATCTCTTCAGCCCAAGGACCCAGTTTTAAAAATGGTCAATGAAGCCGGGCGTGGTGGCGCACGCCTTTAATCCCAGCACTTGGGAGGCAGAGGTAGGAGGACCTCTCATCACCATGAGTTCAAGGTCACCCTGAGACTACATAGTGAATTCCAGGTCAGCCTGGACTAGAGCAAGACCCTCCCTCAAAAAACAAACAAACAAACAAACAAAAAGGTCAATGGGTTTGGAGCATCTTCAAGAGACGACTGCCAGTGAATGACAGTGTGTGAAAAGGGGCTGAGCATCATGAATCAGCCACAACGAGCTGTCACCCTGAGTGCTATCAAAAGATAAACATAGGGCCGGGGAGATGACTCAGTGGTTATGTGTGCTTGATGCACAAACATAAGGGTTTGAAACCATCTGAGTTCAGTTCCCAGCACGCACATAAACAGCGAGGTGTATGCCTGTAGCCCTAGTTTGGTGGGGAGTGGAGACTGGAGAATTGCTAGGGCTCAAAAATCAGCAGCTCTGAATTCAGAGAGAGACTCTGTCTCAAGGAAAAACGGGATTCCATAATACGGAAAGACATCTGACATTCTCCAGCCTCCACACTTATCTTGAACATGCATGTGCATATATCACATATACTATATACATAACGTTTAACAAAAGATCACAATGAGGTTCTGAGTTAAAATCCCCACAACCCATGTAATTCTTCAGGCCTATAATCTCAGCACCGTGGAGGCAAAGGAGTTCCTGGGGCTCACTCAGCTAGTTAGTCTAACCAAATTGATGAGTTCTAAGTTCATCCAATGATCCTTCCTCAAAGAATAAAAGTGGAATCAACCTAGGAAGATGCTTGATGCCTAGCTCTGGCCTCTAACACACATGTGTACACTTGTGCACATGCAGCCCCTACATATGTGGCCACACACGTGTGAGAACACATGCATTTACATAAAAAGAGGAAAGAGGTGAGGATAGCAAGGATTGACCAGCATGGAGAAAGGGAAACTCCACTGTGCTGTTGATGGGAATCCGGGTTCCATAACCATTGTGAAAAACAGTATATGGATCCTCAAAATATTAAAAGTCATATTACCCAGGAGACAGATATCCCATTACTGTGTATTTATCCAAAGAAAATGAAGTCAGTGGAACTGGGGAGATGGCTCAGCAGTTAAAGGCACTTATTTGCAAAGCCTGATGGCCCTGGTTTGATTCCCCAGCACCCATGTAAAACCAGATGCACAAAGTGGCAGACGGCCCTGGTGCGCCCACACTCTTTTTGTTGCTCTCTAATAAATAAAGAAAGCCGGACATGGTGGCGCACGCCTTTAATCCCAGCACTCGGGAGGCAGAGGTAGGAGGGTCATCATGAGTTCAAGGCCACCCTGAGACTACATAGTGAATTCCAGGTCAGCCTGGACTAGAGTGAGACCCTACCTCGAAAAACTAAAAAAGAAAGAAAGAAAAAAATTAAAATAAAATGAAGTCAGAATGTTAACAAGATCCCTGCACACCCATGTTTTCTCACTGCAGGACTTTGAACAGCCAGGGTGTGGAGTTAAGCAAAGTGTCTATAAACAGTAACCTCATTGCTGGGACAAAACACAAGACCAGAGGCCAGCTGTCAAAGGAAAGGGCTTACAGTTTTCAAGTAAGTTTCATGATGGCAGGAAAAGCATGGCAGAGCAGATAGACGGCCATCACATCTTTCTTGTCAGAAAGCAGCAAGAACGAGCTTGCTTTGAGTTGGAACCGAGCTGGAAGCTTCTCCCTGCTGGCCACAGTGCTGGAAAGTGCTGTGCTGGCTGCAGGGAAGAAAACACATTAATAGTCTTATCAAGCTGTGGATCCTGCACGGTGCACAATCAACCAGTCGGCCAAGATGTGCCCATGGGTGCAATAGTGGCACATAAGTTATAGGGGTAACCAACTGCTTTCTGATAGGATTTGAGGCCTCTTCAGTGAGAGGGTATTTATGTCTAGTACCGAAAACAGAGTCAAAAGCCTGATGCCTGGAAAGATAAGCCCTAGGGGGAAGTTACCACAATGTTCTTTGGCTAAATGGATATAATGAGCCCAGCAAATTATCTCTTAAATGTATATGTTTCTGCCCATTGATTAATGCTATTCTCACTTTTGGTTAGAGAAGCTTCTTTTTACAGATGGTTGGGAATACTAGACAGACCCAAGACTCTTCAAGAGGATGAGAAGGAGAGAAAGCCCAGAGCTTAGCACTGGACGAGTCTTCTCCATCACACCAGCAGGGCTCAGGGAACATGGAAGAGGAGGTAGTGCTGCTCCCCATGCCGGCCAGAGAAGCTTCTCTGTGAAGACGGCTGAGGAGGCTCAAACCTCATCAAAGCTGAAAATAAGAGCCCGTTGAGAGCTCAACCCTAAATGAGACATCTCCACCATGCCTTTTCTTCCAGAAAGAATGCAAGAGCCACAGGATGGGAACACTGTCCTCCAGTTCTGAACCTTCTGGCGCATTCATTACATCACAGGGGTGTCCACTGCTCCCACAAGACATGCACAATTCTGAACCCGTCAACATGTAGACACGGGACGGAGGAGGACAAAAAGGCTCAGACATGAGACAGAAGAGCTCTTTGGAAAGAGGGTGCTCAGAGGAATAGGGCAGGAGACGGCGAGGGGTGATGGGGCTATGATCAAGTTACAGTATGTTCATGTATTAAAGCTCAACAAACCTGCTTTGAGCCCAGTGTGGCTGGACTATTAAATCTTAAGGTCCACCCCCTGGTGACATACCTCCTCTAGCAAGGCTCGTTCTCCCAAGGGCTCCACCAGCGGGGGACTATGTATGAGACTTCATCACATACACATTCAGCTATGGGGGACACTTCACATTCAAATGACCACAGGGCCTATCAGTGGATAAAAGATAAGGAAACTGATGCATCTACACAGGGGACCACTATGTCACCAGCGACAGCACAGAGGAACCCCAAGGACCCTGTGCCGTTTGAAAGAAGCAGGCACAGTAGAACAGGTGCTGCACGGTCTCCCTTGCTTGTGGGTTCCAGAAGTTGAACTCATAGAGACAGAGGCCTGGAGAGGGAGGGGCCAAGCAGACCTGAGTCAAAGGCCATGGAATTCCAGTGAGAAGCCTAAAGTCAACAGACCTCTTGTACAACATGGTGGCTGTATTTGTTACTTTTCTTGTCACAGTGACGATATCTGACCGAAGCAAATTAAAGAAGGAAAGGTTTGTTTTGGCTCATAATTTGAAGGTTACAGTCCATGATGGTAGGGGAGGTGCGGAGCCAGAGCAGGAGGTAGCTGGTCATGTTGGGTCTGTGGTCAGGAAGCAGAGACATGAATGCTGGCACTCAGCTGGCTCTCTCTCTCTCTCTCTCTCTCTCTCTCTCTCTCTCTCTCTCTCTCTGTGTGTGTGTGTGTCACTCTTATTATTATTATTATTTTGTTTTTTCAAGGTAGGGTCTTGCTCTAGCCCAGGCTGACCTGGAATTCATTATGTAGTCTCAGGGTGGCCTTGAACTCATGGTGATTCTCCTACCTCTGCCTCCCTAGGATTAAAGGCTTTCTCTCTCCTTAATAATTCTGGGAGCCTGGCCCATGGATGGTGCTACCCACCTTCAGGGTGTATCATCCCTCCTTAGTCAGGCTTCTCTAAACACACAGGCCCAGAGGCATGTCTCCTTGATGATTCCAAATCGATTCTAGTTGACGGTCAAGACCAACCATTACGGTGAACATAGTTAATAACAGTAGACTTGAAAACGACACACAAATAAGTATCTAAGGTTCCACATATTAATTGACCATTCCCCAATGTTTACATATATCAAAACATCATGTTATATGTCATAAAAGGCATAATTTTGATCAAATATGAAAAGTATCAAGGGAAAGTATCACCAGGAAACTGAGGCATACCGAGGAAGGATGTCTGGAGAGCTAGGAAGAACAGGGGGCAGCTCGGGAGCCTCCATCTCGAGGTGCTTCACAACTGCACACAGCTTTCCTCCCAGTGCTCAGAGAATGTTCTTCCTCAGCAGTTGGTGTCCCGTCACAAAGTCCTCATGCCTTGTGGGTTTCACTTCTCCCTCCATCTTGAAGAGCTGTATCCTCAGGGCTGGGGAGATGGATCAGATGTTAAGGGCAGTAGCTTGCAAAGCCTGCCAGCCCGGAGTTCAATTTACCAGATGTAAAAAGTATATATACACACAAAATATATATATAAAAGAAAAGAAAACCTGACTGTGCGTCCATCAGAGTTTATGAGAGCGCTAAACTATTTGTCAAATGTAATTAACAGTTGAAGTGACCTACATGTCCGACAGTAGCAGGTTGGGTAAATAAACGATGGCGTGCCCATTTTAAAAAATACTCTTTGGCTGCTCAGAATGATGAGCTAGAAGAATATTTAATTTCATGGAAAAATGCCCTTGACATATTGGTAAATTGAAGATGCCAATTTTCTAAGCGGTAAGTGCAGTGCAATCCCATTTTCACAACCATAACATACACACATAATAACAAATTAATTAAAAAGGAATCAACATTTGTATACTGTGAGAGTTTGAATGTCACCTAGATTCTGGTTGAAATGTAAGCTCTATTGTGAGGTATTTAAATGGTGAAAACTCAGTTGGACCATAGTCTTTGAAGATGGAAACATCGGGAAGGAATTAAGGTTAAATGAGGCCATAAGGTTAAAAGTGTGGATGAGAGAATGGTCTGTCTCACTGTGTGATCGATGCCTTGGAGCTTTGAGGAGAGTCCGCTGGTGAGAAGCCCTTTGCTGACGTGGTCTCTTTGCCTCTCCATCTCCACACCCAGGCATAGAACCAACCTTTATTTTCTGTAAGTTACAGTATCCAGTGTGTCTATTCATCAAGAGACACAGAAAATAGGCTAATGCGTACATCCCTGCTCCTAGCAGTGCTATTCACTATGCTAAAACACAGAGAGACCCCATGTCCATGGTGGATGGATGGATAAGGAAAATGGGGTGGAATAACAGACCCTTGGTGTCCTTGAGGGATGAGCTCCATGATCCCCTCAACGTGCCCATGGCTGTGAATTCTCATGCCCCCTATATAAGGGCTGTGGTGTCTGCATATGATATACACACATCAGCTAGCTTACTCGTGCTAACTGACACCGTGTGTCATGGAAGTAGTTATTATGCTGCGTTGGTGGAATAATGACAATAAAACATTCTATGTATGTTCAGTAGAGCTGCCACTTTCCCCTAAACATTTTCTGGCCTTGGCTGGCTGAATCCACAGACATGGAACCCGCGCATACAGAGGGCTGACTATGCAAACAGTGTCGTGGGCTTCAGCCTGAGAGAAGAAGGAATTGGCCTGGGAGGGTATCTTAGCGGGAAGGCTTGTGTCTAGCCCAGGAGAAGAGGTCCTCGTATCCCCAGCGTGGCAAAAATGAACACAGAAAGGGTAATCTTTTTGTTTTTGTTTTTCGAAGGTAGGGTCTCACTCTAGTTCAGGCTGCTGTGGAATTCACTATGTAGTCTCAGGGTGGCCTTGAATTCACGGAGATCCTCCTACCTCTGCCTCCTGAGTGCTGGGATTAAAGGTGTGAGCCACCATGCCCGGCTCATTTTAAAATATTTTAAAAAGCCAAACAGCTAAGATAATAAATTATGTTACATATATTTTCCTTATATTTAAAGTGAAAAAACAAGGAAACATACTTAACAAATGACAAAATATAGGTTTTTAAAAAACACTGGACAAGAATTTCTGCAACCCTTGGTCTCCCACATATAGACTCAGTGTCTAGAGTCACAATGACTTCAGTCTGACCAGGTTTGAGGTCAATTTCTAAGACCTCCTGTCCCTTCTGATCTCAGCAAGTCCATCCCCCGCCCACTCCACCCACCTGGGATATCTGTGCACACTGGGAACGCTTAAGGTGCAGTAGTCACTTCTTTATATCTTTAAGGAGCCCTGTTTGACCTTGAACTCACAACCTCCCATCAGCTTCCCAAGTGCTGAGTTTACAAGCCAGAGCCATCATACTTGGCACAAATTTCTGACTTGGCCTCAGCATTTCCTCCCTTCCTTCTCTCTCCCTTCTTCCTCCTCCCCCTCTTTTCCCTCCCTCTCTTCTTCACTCCCTCCCTTCCTGTGTGTGGATGCCTGTGTGGGATAGTGTATGTGTGGGTGCATGTGCACATGCGTGTGGAGGCCAGAGGACAACCTCGGGTGTCATCCTCAGGAAAACCATCCACCTCTTGAGACAGGGTCTCTCATTGGCCTGAAGCTCACTGATTAGGCTGGCCAGTGAGCCTAGGTATCCACCTGCCTCTGCCTCCCCAGAGCCGGGGTCATAGGAATGTGTTGTCACAACCAGCATTTTATGGGGGTATTGGGGGTCAAATTCAGGTCCTCATTCTTGTGAGACAAGTACCTCATTAACTGAGTTATCCCCCTTCCTGAACAGGGGTGAGGGGACCAGCCAAGGGAGGGAAATAACCACAGTTATAATGAGGGAAAGAAAGTTCCCACACTGCAGACTAAGAAGGAAAAATGGATCTGAATTCTGTCCACACCTTGTCTTAGAAGATTCCGGGTTTCCTTTTCTAAAGCCCCTCCGATCTTTCCAGAACAACACAGACTAGTGTCATCACCCACTGCTGTCCAGCCTGGCAGCCCCTACCCTGCGGGGCTTATGGGAAGCAGGGCTTGTCTGAACTGAGGAATGTTGTAAAGGGAAAACCCACATGAGGTTGAGACAACTTCATCTATTAAAAAGAGTGTCTCCTATCTCATGAATGACTTTTCTTTTTTCTGAAGTAGGGTGTCACTCTAGTCCTGAATGACCTGGAACTCCCTCTGTATTCCCAGGCTGGCCTTGAACTCACAGCGATCCTCCTACCTCTGCCTCTTAAAGTGCTGTGATTAAAGGTGTGTACCACTACACCCAGCTAAATTTTATCTTTTGAACGAGGTTTTGAGCGTTAAAAACATAAGCCGAGCGTGGTGGCGCACGCCTTTAATCCCAGCACTCAGGAGGCAGAGGTAGGAGGATCGTCGAGTTCAAGGCCACCCTGAGACTATATAGTGAATTCCAGGTCAGCCTACCTCGAAAACAAACAAACAAAACCCCATAGTGGCTCAGGACTGAAGAGATGGCTCAGCAATTAAGGCGTTTGCCTGCGAAGCCTAACAACCCCGGTTTGATTTTCCAGCACCCACATAAGCCAGATGCACAAAGTGGAGCATGCATCGTTGGCAGGGGCTGGAGGCCCTGGCACATTCTCTCTATCTGCCTCTTTCTCTCACTCTCTCAAGTAAATAAATAGATAAAATATATTTTAAAAATTCAGACAGTGCAGTGGCCTAACACAGCATACATTAAATAAAGGGTCATGTAAGCTCCTGGCCAGTGTGGGCTGCACACAGTCTGGCCTAGAAGTGGCCGCTGTCATTTCTGCTCACAGCTCATTGGCCAGGACCCATCACATGACACTATTCAACCACAAGGGGGCGGGCAATCCTAGGACACACTGATTTTTTTGCAATGCAGAAATATTGGACACATGAAGAGCATCGTTTATTTTTTATCATTTCTGTTTGTTTGTTTGTTTTGAGGTAAGGTCTTGCTCTAGCCCAGGCTGACCTGGAACTCACTCTGTAGTCCCAGGCTCCCCTCTAACTCTGGTCTGTCCTCCTACTTCTGCCTGGGACTAAAGGCATGGGCCACCACACCTGGTTTAATTTTTATTTTATTTTTTAATTTTGTATTCTTTTGGTTTTCGAGGTAGGGTCTCACTCTAGCCCAGGCTGACCAGAAATTCACAGCGATCCTCCTACTTCGCCTCTCAAGTGCTGGAACTAAAGGACTATGTTGCTTTTTATTTTTATTTTTGGTTTTTTGAGGAAGGGTCTCACTCTAGCCCAGACTGACTGAATTCACTCTGTAGTCTCAGGGTGGCCTTGAATTTACAGTAATCCTCCACTTCTGTCTCTTGAGTGCTGGGATTAAAAGTGTGCTCCACCACGCCCATTTTTTGTTGCTTTTTGAGGCAATCTGTCATTGTGTAGCTCAGGCTGACCTCCAACTCACAATCCTCTGGCCTCTATCATCTGAATGGTGGAATTAGGCTTGTGACACCAGGCCAACTTTTGTCTTTTTAATATTTTCATTTATTTGTTTGCAAGCAGAAAGAGATAGAAGAGAGACAGACAGAAAGAATGAGACTGCAAGGGCCTCCAGCCTGCAAATGAATTCCAGACACATGTGTCACTTTGTGCATCTGGCTTTACGTTTGTACTGGGACCTCGAACCCGGGTCATTGGGCTCCACAGGCAAACACCTTAACTGCTGAGCCATCACTCCAGCCCTCAACTTTTTTCTATTTAAATATGTATTTAAAATACATAAACTAGAAGCTGGGGAGGTGGCTCATTGGAGAAAGAGCTCACTGAGCAAGCATGAATACCTGAGTTTTGAACCCCAGACCCCATGTAAAGTCTGATGCTGGAGTGGGAATATCCATAATCCCAGGGAGACAGGAGAAACACCTGGAAGCTCTCAGGTCACCTAGCCTGGCAGACACAGTGGTAACCAAGAAGAGACCGAGCCAGGTGTGGTGGCACATGCCTTTGATCCCAGCACTCGGGAGGTAGAAGTAGGAGGATCACTGAGTCCCAGGCCAGCCTGGGACTACATATTGAATTCCAGGTCAGCCAGGGCTAGAGTGAGACCCTTACCTGGGGGAGGGGAAGGGAAGGGGAGAAAAAAGACCGTCAGGCTGGAAAGACGGCTCAGTGGTTAAAGACACCTGTTTGCAAAGCCTGATGACTCAGCTTTGATTCCCCAGTATCTTCATAAAGCCAGATGCACAAAGCAGTGCATGTATCTGGAGTTGACGGTAGAAGGGGTAAGTTTTGAGTGAACTTCTCGTGAGTCTGTTCTAAGTGGTCCTTCTAGCCACAGGCCCCTGGTTCTTCTCACCATGTTGACTCTAGAAGGCAGACACACTTTGAGGCCTGGCAAAGAATCCGGAGCTTCAACGTTAACAAAACAGACACACACGCAAACAAAACCTCCTTGATCTTAGCGAGTGGAAGCAGGTGACTAAATTATGTCAGGGTTGCATTTTAAAGACACTATTTTATTTCTAGCTTTATGAGGCTTGGTGTACACTCTTGGAAATGCATTTTTTTTTTTGGAAATGCATTTTTTATGAGACTAAAAGATATTTATTTTACACACCCTTTAAAAAGTACCAGTACCACAAATAATAATAGCTAATATTCTATTCCTGCTGCATGCCAGCCCCTCTCCTTAGACATCCGCACAGATTATTTTATTGAGTCCTCACAATGACACGAGGTCCTCCTTCCCAGTCTACACATACCTTGCCCGTGTTTGTAGATGAGGCCTCAGCTCGCATCAATCACTGAGAGTCTCACGGCAGCTTCCTTGCACACTCTGGGCCTTGCTTGAATGTCTACAGCTTCCCACCCCTGGGCTGGCTTATCCCCAGCTCCCAGAGAGGGGAGGCTTTCCTGGGCATCCCTCAGCACAGTGGACTTCCTCAACAACCTGATCGTTAGCACTCAGGCAGGGACCATATCTTGAGGTTCTAATACTTTCTTTGGGCTGCTCTCTTGGGTGTCACTAGGAAACTAGGCATTGCTGGTTCTTTTTGATTTGTTTTTTCATGTGGGAAGTATGTAGTGTATGTGTGCATGCGGTGTGTAATGTGCAGAGGCCAGAGCAAGACATGGGGTGTCCTCTGCCATTGCTCTCCCCCCCCCAGTTCCCTGAGACAGGGTCTCTCATGGGACCTGGAGCTCACTGTGCTACAGTCAGACTGACTGGCCTGCCTGGGAGCCCCAGTGGCCCTCTGTCTCTTCTCTGCTGGGTACTGGGGCTACAGTAGTGTGCGTGGAGGGGGACGAGGGTGTCTGGGGTGCCCCTCATAGCTTATCAGCTTGTTTTGGTAGACTGAGCTCAGTGTCCTGCTGCTTGTGCAGGAAGTGATCTTAACAAGGCACCATCTCTCCAGCCTGACCTCCTTCAGTGTGTGTGCTCAGCTGCCCATGGCAGTGTAGCAAAAGGGTTCTTACCACTGAACCTCCCACCCAATCTTTTTTGTCTTTTTGAGAGTAGGTCTTGCTGGATAACCTAGACTGCCCTTGAACTTGTGAGTGCTGGGATGACGGGTGTGTGTCACCAAACCCAAGCATCTGATTCTTTTAGTCTCTTCTTGTTTGTTTGTTTGTTTTTGAGGTAGTGTCTCGCTCTAGCCCAGACAGACCTGGCACTCTGTAGTACCAGGCTGGCTTCGAACTCATGGCGATCCTCCTACCTCTGCCTCTGGAGTGCTGGGATTAAAGGTGTGCACCACCATGCCCGGCCTTCTTTTTGTCTTATTTGACCTTGGTTGACCTGGACCCAATGTTCCCCATGCTGAGGCATTTGCTGTTCCCGTCCTCATGGGCACTTCCACTTCCCAGAGAGCGGATGGAGCTTTCAGTGCTAAGTGGCTTGCTCAAGGGCTCAGATTCAGATCTGACATGGTGACTCTGCTTTCCCCTCTGTGACAGATGGGACAGTTGGCTTTGGGAGCAGATCAAGAAAGAGTAAGGCACTCTGGCACCTGCTCCGTGAAGAAAGAGTGTGAAATGCACAGTCAGCCGCCCATGGAGCCACCATGTTATGTTAGGATACATTTGACAAAACCTTAAATTATGGCTGAGGCACAAAACATGTTTGTGGAATGCTGAAGGTTTTCCTGGGAAACGATTAACTATAGTGAACGCCTCTCTTGCGTCATCATTGACAAAGTGCTTGTCTATTGGTCATCTCGTGGGGTACCATGGGCTCCCTTTACAGATGAAGGAGCACTCCTGAGAGAGCTAAGGGACCTGCCCTCGTGTATTACTGCAGGCTGAAGATCCCTAATTAAAAAGCCTCTGGACTGGTAGTGTTTCTGATATTTCAGAGGATTTTAAAAAAATTGCAATGCTTGCATAAACTTCACCAGTTGAGCATTTGAAAATTCTAGATCTAAAATATTTTCAGGCAGGGCATGTTGGCGCACGCCTCTAGTCTCAATCTTGGGGAGGCAGAGGTAGGAGGATCACCATGAGTTCGAGGTCACCCTGAGACTTCATAGTGAATTCCAGGTCAGTCTGGGCTAAAGCGAGACCCTACTTTGAAAAACCTATATATATGTACATATATATGTATATAGTATATATATATATATCTACAGTATTAATATATATATGTATTTTAAATATATGTTTATTGTCCATAATGAGTTACATTATTTAGTGGGCAAACCATGTGTTGTTATCCCGAATTCCCCAATTCCCCCCCTCCCCATCCCTGATCAGTTGTATATCCTCCTCCGTGGGCTGTCTGTATTAGTCCTTGTGGCAAGGGATCCTGGATATCCTAGTACTCAGCCCGGTTCTCCTGGCCCAAGTGTGTTGTTACTGAGGGGTGCCATGCCTCTGGACAGTCTCCCCCACCACAGCTCTCACAATCTTTCCGCCCCCTCTTCCTCTCAGTTCCCTGAGTCGTGGTGGGTGAGTAATAAGGCTGCTTTAATGTTGTGAGCTTAGGGGTCCTCGTGTCGAAAATCCTTGGTGTCTGTCTCAATGGCCTATCCTGTGTTAATTGAATGACTGTGGTTATAGGTCCCTTGTTGATCTGTCATTGTCTGCTGGGTTCCCTATGGATCCTCCCCAATATGACTGTGGTGGCTCCTCTCTTGCCAGGATCTCAGCCATCGGCCTACGGTTGGTTGGTAGGGTTAGATGGGCCATAGCTCTCTCGTTGCATCCGTCATGAGCCGGACCCAAGCGCAGAAAGCTTAATATATATATATATATATATATATATTTTTTTTTTAAAAAATATTTTATTTATTAATTTTCAAACAGAGAGATACAGAGAGAGAGAAAGAGAGAGATATAGAGAGATAGCACCAGGGCCACCACCTTGTGGGTCTGGTCTACGTGGGTACTGGGGAATTGAACCAGGGGCCTTAGGCACTGGAGGCAAGTGCTTTAACCGCTGAGCCATCTCTCCAGCCCCTACAGTATTAATATATTAACATATGTACTATATATGTGCTTGTATATTTTAGTGGCATGGCATGCTGAGTCTGTGTCAACCCATTAGACAGATGGAGAACTTGAGCTCAGAGAGTCAGGCAAGTTATCCAAGATCAACCAGCCCATATTCATGCCCATCTAACAAAGCCTTGACCTTGGGCCAGCATTTCTTGCCTTTGCATTACTGAAATGTGGGTCTGGGTTGGGGTGAGGCTGTGAATTTCAAGCTGTTTAGTAGTATCCCCAACTTCTACCCATAACATGCCAGTACCACTCCTGCCTGATGGCCACTGCCAATGTTGTCTCCAGTCCTGTTTCCTTGGCTTGGGACTGGGGAGAAGATGGTTTTATGGGTAAGAGCCCTTGCTGCTCATTAAAAAGCCAGAAAGGGCTGGGAGTTGGCTCAGCCAGTAAAGGTGCTTGCTTGTAAAAACTGCTGACCTTGGCAGTTGATTTCCCAGCACCCATGTAAAGGCAGATGCAGAAAGCGGCCCATGCATCTGGAGTTGGTTTGCAGGGGCTGGAGGCCCTGGGGCACCCATTCTTTGTCTGTTTCTCTGTTTCTTACTCTCCTTGCAAATAATTAAATCAACAAAATATTTTTGAAAAGCAGTAGAGGAGGACACTCGATGTTTTCCTCTGGGCTCCATATGTGTGCACATGGGATACGTGCGTCTATACACACGTGCATATACCACACCACAGCACACACACATACTAACACACACAGTTCCCTGGGCTCAGACTTGCCTCCACTGAGAATCCTTGCTTGTCCAGAGCTAGCTAGGACAGCTCAAAGGCCAGTTTATGCTGCAGGGTTCGGGACAAAGGCAAGAAGAGTTGTGACTTTTTGAAGAGCTGAGACCAGGTGTTCTGACTCTGTGACCCCAACATTGGCCCCCAGAACTGTGAGGTATTGGCTGACTTCTGCAGCCTGCTGGGTGGCTACAGAGCCTTTTGTTTCAGAAGTCCCGGCATGCTCTCAGGGATCAGCCTCTCTAGATGAGTCTCCTGTAAAGTGTGCCTGGGTGGTCTGTGAATTTGTCTAGAGGCCATTAGGGAGCTGCCTGGTGGGCAGATGGTTATCACAGGTCAGACCTTGGCTTTATCTCAATCCATGATTCTTAATGGGACTAATGACCACTGGAGAGTCAGATTCAGCTGCTGTCTGGCGCCTGCGCAGTGTAGGAGAGCCTGAGTACCCTACAGCCTGGCTCCTGCTCTGTCTTAGGAGAGGTGCCTGGAAACCTTCCCTGTCAGTCAGGGCCTGGATACCTTTTCACTGTGCTCCCTACTTCCAGGCCAGCCAACACAGGCTATGGCAGGATACTTGAGAGGTACCCACCTCATCCAGTCCGTCTTCTGTGTGTGTGTGCCATGGCAAGCATGTGGACACCAGAGGACAACCTCAAAGAGTCTGGGCTCTTTTTCCACTCTCTTTGAGACAGGATCTTTCTGCTGCTGCCGCCACCAGTTTAGGATTCTCTTGGTTCTCCCTCCCCCCCACCGTCTTTGGGATCACAGATGCACGTGCCGCTGGTGAATTAAACCAGTGCTGGCAAGCGTTGCAAACAAGAGCCTTTAACTTTAAGACAACTCTCCAGCCACCAGAGCAGCCTTTAAAAATGTTCATTCATCTGTCCAGGTGTGGTGGCACATGCCTTTAATCCCAGCACTGGGAGACAGGTAGGATGACCAACAGTGAGTTCAAGGTCATCCTGAAATTATGTAGTGAATTCCAGGTCAGCCTGGGCTAGCGCGAAACCCTATCTAGAAAAACAAACAAATAAAAAAAATAATAATGTTCATCTGGCCTGGCCTGGTAGTGCACAGTACTATAATCCCAGCCACTTGAGAAGCTGAGGTAAGAGGATCATAAATTCAAAGCCTACCTGGTCAGCTTAGTGGGACTCTGTCTCTTGTGTCAAAAAGTAAAAAGAGGGTCAGGGCTGTACCTCAGTAGTAGAGCATTTGGCTCTATCATGGGTGAGGCCTTGGGCTCCGTGCCCAGGACCTCAAAAGGGAAAGAAAAAAAAGTTCATCTGAACTCAACTCCCGCATCCCTTACCACACTCTCTCCCTTGCCCTAAGTAGTGCCGCTTCTGGTATGTTCTCCATCTCCCTGGACATCACACACACTGGCTGCTTCTCTGTTTCTTTTTCTTTGCAGTGCTGGGGACTGAAGCCAAAGGCCTTGTGTTCTTTCCCTGCCCTGACCTACAGCTCCTGCTCTTACAGCCTTATAAAATGGGAAGCAGTGGGTGACCTACACCGAGGGTTTTGGACCCTAACTATCTGAATTCATATTCTCTCTCTGCCACCTTTCAGTGGTGCCGTGTGACATTAAGCCATTTCCTTACCATCTCTGTACTTTTGTATCCACAAGATGTCAATAATAGTATCTGTCTCCGTGGTAGTTTTAAGGGTTCATTAGTTTTTGTAACATGTTTGTTTGTTTGAGACAGGCTTTCTTGACCTCGTGGCAGTCCAGGTATGAGCCACCACTTCCCGCTTCTCTATCACACTTTGACAAGAGCCCATCCCACGGCAAGGTCCTGTGCACTTAGCGGTTACTAATGCTATGAACAGAAATGAATAGCTCTTAGAACTAGATGGGCACTTATGTGTGTGGCTCTGGGCAAATCGTGTCACACCCAGAGCCTCAGTTTCCACATCTGACAAATTGGCAAAAAAAGCCCCACCCCAAAGAAGGTGGCTGTGTGGCCTGAGCAGGGTGTGTGTGAGGATTAGCAGAGGGCTGTTGGCAGATGGTCCCCTTCCCCACAGGCCAAGTCCCTTGAAAGGAAGCTTCTGTCCTACTTGGAGCTGGATCCCTAGCTACCCTGGACCTGACACATAGTAGGTGTTCAAGAAATCTTTTCTGAATGAGGGAGTTAATCACAACAGGGACGGTGCTCTGTCCATCTGGGATCAGTGCAGTACCTACCATCTTATTGGAAAATGTGTTTGGGAACAGAACAGATTTTTAGAAATGGCTGTTGGTTTTTGTTTCCAGTCCCACTTGAATTTCTGACTTCAACTGAGAAATACTGTGATGTGAATAGTATGTGTCAGCTTGGCTGGGAGGAGGGATGCTCAGATAGTGGAGAAGACACTATTTCTGGGCCTATCTGGGAGAGCATTTCAGGGAGGGCAGGATGAATGTGTGGATTGAGTGAAGGTCTAGCCTCACTATGCAGGGGGCATCGCCAACCCACCGACTAAAACAGAGACTTATTCACTTATCCCAAATCTCTCTTACTATGAGTTGGGGCTATTAATAACCTCTGATGGTTACAATCATAAGATTGTTCTGGAAAGTAGAAGTGTAGTATATGGTCAGCATCTAGGAAGCATTCACTACCATGCCCTTCCCTGAGCCTCACTTTCCTCATCTGTAAATGGGTATCTACTCAGTTATTCATTTATTCACTCAACAAACACAGTGCTCAGTGCGAGGCATCATGGTTAAGATTCAGGGCAGTCAGAGCTGAGCAAGTCCCAGGGGCTCCATGTCTTCTGGGACATAGTATGTCATTAGAAAAAGAAACAACAAACCCAGTGTGAGAAGAGCCAGGTGTATGTGAGTGTCCTGGGGCTAAAGGTGTGGGGGGGCATGGGTACCTCTGGGTCTCAGAGAGCTTGCTAGCCAGAGGTAAAGGTCATGGGGGTTGGGGAGGGTCACCAGTCTTCCACTGGGCTCAAATGGAGTTGCAGCCACCATGGACTCTGGTTCTGTAGCCAAGGTCCTTGTATTTAAGGCCCTCTGTGGCCCAACATTGCTTCTCGGGGGCTGGTTGGAGTGTCCCATCACAGCAAGCACTGGGTCTAGACTTTTTTTTTTTCTGAAACTTAGCCTACCTTGAGAGGTCCCCTATACTCAATGGGGAACCATGCTGAAGAAGCCTACGGTAAATGTCCTCCTCTGGTTCTCAAAAGACAAGCTAGTGGTTTCTTGTGAGCCCCAGAGAGAAGCTTGGGCATGCCAGGCGAGGTTTCTGGGCTCCTGTACCCAAGGGTCACATGGTTATTGATGTTCATAGCTGACTCCAGAAACTGACTCCAGCCAATCAAACTCACAAGAGACTGAAATCTTTGAGGTAGAAATTTACATTTAAACTAGGTGCATTTGTGGGTTTGGGAGGGATTATTCATCTCCAGTGACCAAAATATTTGCACCTGTTACTACAGCAGTCTTTTGTCTTTTTGGTTGAAAGGAATTTATGTCAGGAATATTTAAATGTCAGGAGGGGCGTGCTGTCTGTGGCCTGGCCAGGGGTAAAAGGATGGCTAATTCCCAGTGGCTCATCCCCAGTAGGCCTCAGGAAAGAAGCAGGATTTATGAGGTGAGAGCTGGCCTGGGCTGCCTCTTCCATCGGAAAAGTCCTCCCTGCAGTATTTTCTGTCTCGTCAACGCTGAATTTCATTTTAAATTGCAGCTGAAAGCAGATATTTTCCCTCTTGCCTATTACACCTCTTAATTTGTCTCTCCCTGTGCTGTTATTTGTCTCTATAAAGTGTTTTGCATGAAAGACCCACACAGCATAATGTTGTTGTGCCCTGGGAGAGGCTTAACAGCACGGGAAGATACATACAAAGCCCAAAGAGGAATGCAAGACCTTCGGGGGTGGGACACACGTGTTGGAACATCGACATGTACGTACATGTGTGTGCTTGAGAAGGCACTTGTGATCTTAGTGGCTCTCTGCCTGTGCACATGTCTGTTTCACTAATACATATATGTCCAGGTTTACTTTAGCATAAATGCTCCGCATCCATACAGAAATTTAGTATATTTGCATGCAACCCCCCATGACAAGTCTCTGTATGCATAGAAGCACACAGGTGGGCATCTAGGTACATGCATATCATATGACGTATGTAGCATGTGAACATGTCCAGGTGGATCTCTCTCCTTGCTTCTCTGGCAGCCTCACCCAAGGGCCTTGGCCTTGTTTGGAGTTGCAGGAAAGGAAGGCAGAGCAGTGGGTTTTTGCCCGGGCCAGTGCAAACACCGCCTTAGCCAGCTCTTGGGTTTGGTCCAGCCACCCTCAGCCTGCCACAGTGGCACCACCAGACTCGGCATGAGCTCTGAGCATCCTAGGGCAGCCTCCAGGGTGCAGGTTGCCAGCAATTTGATAATTCTCAGCTGACACTGAGAGGTGACGGGGTTACCCCAACGATGGACAGAGCCTAACCCTGTCCCCTGTCCCTTGGGTAGGAGGGGGACCCAAACCCAGAGCAGCGCCTGCGGAGGTGGGGGGTCGCTCCCAGTCCAGCAAATGTTGGGCAGAAACCAATGGGCGACTGTGGCCCAACGGGGATCCCTCCGAGGCAGCCAATGACCTCGCTGCGCTCTCCACCCCGCCCTCGTCCACCCCGCGCAGCTGGACCATTGGCGCTGGTGGGACGGGGGAGTGTGCGCGGCGCGGGCCCTTAGGGGGAAGGGGCGTGGCTTGGGGTCCCCGCTGGGATCCCCATCCTCGCCCAGCTCGGGGCACCGGCTACCCCCAGACCCGAGGCTCTCGGCCCGGCTGCGGCGCCGCCGCCGGTGGCGACAAGGCCGGACAGCGGGGTGCGCGCAGGTGGGCGTGGCCTGAGGGCGTGGCCCGGCGGGAGGCGGGGCGGCGGGCGCTGTCGCAGTGAAAGCCGGAGCGGCGGCGGCGGAGGCGTCCGGGCGGGTGTGTGCGCGTGCGGGGCGCAGGCTCGGCGGCGGCGGCGGCTCAGTCTGCCGCGGCCCGTCTGGAGCGGCCGCTGCGAGGCCACCAGCTGCAGCGGGGGAGGCGCCGCCGGGACTGCGCGCGGCGCGGAGCCGGCGGGGGTTCGGGAACAGGTGATCCCAGCGGGAGCCCGGAGCCCTCCCGAGTTAGCGGGGCGGGAGCTGCAGCCGCCCAGCCGCGGGGCTTGGTCGCGGGAGGCGCCGAGCTCCGGACCCGCGCTGGAGCATCCTCTCCGCTCCTGGGGAGGTGACGAAGCCCCCCCCCCGTGGCCCTGCAATCTCGGAAGTGGCCGCTCCCGCACCCCGGCTTCTTCCCCGCGCTCCGGTGCACGCTCCGCCACCGAGCAAAGTTGTGGACGTGTCCCGATCGCCGAGCCAGGGTGCCGGCGCGACCCGCCCGGGTGCGCGCGCTCTGGGAGCGGCGCTCCCCCGCCAGCCCGGCCATCGCGCGGTCCCCGGAGCCGGCCCCCTCTGGAAACTGCTTCTGAGGCTGAAACTTTGGGCGGCGGCGAGCGCGGGAGGGAGGCCGAGGGAGCGAGGACGTCGCCCGGCTGGGGCCTGCGGGAGCCCCTGCGCACCGACAGCCCGGGCGCCGCGGACGGCATGTGACGGCCCCAGCACGGCCGCAGCGCGGGAAGGCGCGCGGGCCCCGCCGACTCGGCGCTGTGGGGAGCGGCCGGAGGAGGGGAGGCTGCGGCGCTCGGCCGGCCACTGCGGGCCCGGGCCCCGAGCCGTGCCGCCCGGCTCGCCCGGGCCCCGCCGAAACCCTGGTGCTCCCGCACCCGCGCGGGAGGAGGACTCGATCCAAACTCCCTGAACTTCCGGGACAGTCCCCGAATCGGCAAAACGCGGGGTGACCAGCTCTGTCCAGGACCCCCCTCCCCTTACCCCGGGCGGCGCCTCGGCACCACGGTCCTCCGCGAGCCCCCCAGCGGTCGCGTGCCCGGTCCTCGGGGATCTCGGGCGGAGCTGACGGTTCCCAGCTCCGGGCCCGGCCACGATGCTCATGAGGAAAGTGCCGGGCTTCGTCCCGGCCTCGCCGTGGGGGCTGCGGCTGCCGCAGAAGTTCCTTTTCCTGCTGTTCCTCTCGGGCCTCGTCACCCTGTGCTTCGGGGCTCTTTTCTTGCTGCCCCGCTCCTCTCGCCTCAAGCGCTTCTTTTTGGTCTCCCGGACCCAACAGCCAGGCCTGGAGACGATGGCCGAAATCACTGGCCACCAGCAAGCCCGAGAGCACGAGTCGCCTCCCAACCCGGCCCCCGCGGCGCCGGCCCCGGGTGAGAAGATCCCCAGGAGGCAGGCCGGTCCCCGCCATCGGAGAGGGTGGCTGCGGCGAAATGAGGTCCGGGAAGAAAACAGCGTCCTATTCAGTTTTGACTTCGACGCATTCCGGAGCCGGCTTCGTCACCCGGTCTTGGGGACCAGGACTGACGAGAGTAAGGAGACCCAGAGCCTAGTGCGAGCCCAGCGGGAGAAAATCAAGGAGGTCTGTATGCACCCTGGCCCCCAGAGACCTTGGGTTTCCACGCATTGCCCCTTCCTAGCCCCTCTTTGCAACGGGACCATGCTACAGCCCGCCCCTCTGCAAACTTTCCTTTCTCCTTCCCTCTATTCTTGCCCCCTGGGGACTTAGTATTTGGTCCCCACGCTTTCCCTACTGACTTATAGTATCACGCGCGAACCGATTGCGCCCCTGGAGAACTATCTACCAGCGGTCTTTACTCTAGAATGAAATGTTTTGTTGAGGTTCCAGCCCAGGTGAGCTCCACTCTTTCCCCTGGTGGACTGCTAATTCAGGTTGCTTAGTGGACATCCACTGTGTGCCTTTATAGACTCGAGGGCCACTGGGAACAGCCTTTCTCACTGTGTCTTTAAGTCTTGACTTCCCCCAAGCCCCAGTAGGATCTGAAACCTAGGATTTATGAAGTGTTTGGTGTCCTGCAAATATTTGGTAATCTTGTCAGCACCCTGCAAACCAGAGATGTTGTGTATTCCTGCTAACTGCTTCTATCGAGCTTTGGAATAATTGTACATAATTGCATGTGATGCAGGAAGGTATGTTCTTAAGGCAGTGGGAACGTTACAGCTGTGAGGTTCTTGGCTTAATGAAGCGGGTTTGGGACCGGTTCCCTGTAGGGATTGGACCTCGGAGGAATTTAGAAGGATCTCTTTAAGTCAGAGTCTTAATTTGAGAAATAAAAACAAAATACAGCCTCACCATGGCTTGCAAACAGTTACCAAGTGACCACTGGTCCTCGAATATTCTGCTCCACCCCAGCTAGAGGGGCCTGTGGAAGGGTGCTCAGTAATGCAGAGGGGGCTGCAGTGACAACCCCGGGCCACGAGGGGGCTATGGGCAAGCAGTGGGCCAGGGTCTTCTCCCTGGAAAGGAGAGGGCGCTGTCCCCTTCCAGTGCACTCAGAGGGAAAGAGCTGCTTTGGTCTGGACTTCTGACTTTGCTGTATGTAGGAAGTCAGAAGGTCTGCTCTTACTTCTGGGGAGAGAAGGAAGCAGGGCTCAGGGACTGTCCTATTGTGATCTGCTAACAGCCACTGGAGGGTTTGGCTGTCCCCCTTCCCCTGTGGGAACTTTCCTCCAGCGTCCACGGTGCCATCATTTATATCTGCTCATGCCCAGCCATCCTATGCTGAGTCCTCTTTGAGACTGTCTTAACTAACAATCACAGGAGACTGTGAAGTTGAGACAGGAAGCCATACACAAGCTGAGTCTGGTGTGTGTGTTTGTGCATGGGAGCCACTTTCAGTTCCCCCTCTCAGAGGTTAATAGAAGGTTTGAACACAGAGTAGCTAAGCAAGGGGCATCATCTCTGCCCTTTCTCTTCAGGGACTGTGTCGTGTCCAGTTCTCTTAGGCCACCTGCATCTCCCTTTCTCAAAGCTGCCTCTGAGTGCATTAGTTCTTTCTGCTCTTCTGGACCTCTTAGGCAGGCTGTAACTCCCAGAAAAATTACACATAAATTGCATGCATGCTGTTTTTTTATGGGATGTCCAGAGCTGCCATCAGATTTTCCAAAGGATCCATGAAAGGATTAAGAATTAACTACTGTTCATCTCAGAAGAGGTGAAGTGACCCACTTATGAAACCCTGGGTTGGAGCTGCTATAGGTTGGTTGGAGGGGATCTCTCTCTCTCTCTCTCTCTCTCTCTCTCTCTCTCTCTCTCTCTCTCTCTCTCTCTGACAGTCTTCATTGCCAGCAGAGGCTGGGGATGTCTACTTGCTCAGTGGCTGGGGCTGGTAGGAGGTGTGAGGACTGTGCTTTGCAGGTGGGTGTGAGGTAATCTGGTGGGAGGAAGTCTACATTGTTGCCAGGTATCTAAGGCTGTGATGTGTCATCTTCCATCCCTGGTTGTAGCTGAGGCTGCTTGCAGTCACCTGCAACTGGCATTCCACAGACACCTCTTGCTATGTAGGCGATGCAAGCTCCTCGGAGTGCCAGGGGCTGCCTTATATTTGCTTTTGCTTTTGTGTTTTGTTTCTCGAGGTAGGGTCTTGCTCTAGCCCAGGTGGACCTGACTAGGTAGTCTCAGGGTGGCCTCGAATTTATGGCAATCCTCCTACCTCTGCCTCCTGAGTGCTGGAATTAAAAGCATGTACCACCACTGCCGGCTTATATTTGGTATTACACTATTGTGCTTGGAAATCTGTGTTCTCTTTAGAGCTCTTGAGTTTGACCCCCCACCCCCACCCCAGCAGCCAGAAAAAGGTGGGTGGAGTTTTTGGCTTAGACCTCAACAGAGCTGTTGTTCCTTCCCTCCTACCTGAGGAGGAATGCCCATGACTACTGCCAGGGGGATGTCTTTATTTCCTTCCTGTTCCCCTTTCTCTCTGTGTCATACCTAGGGTTGGATCACTTTAAAGGTGCCTGTTTTCCCAAAAAGGACTGTGGCATTTGTCTCTGGTTTGTTTATTTCTGGACATGGATTGATTAGACCCAAGGAGCAGAGGGGAGCTAGCATCAGATAAAAAGGGCCCTGTTCTTAGGAGATTTTTTTTAAGTGAAAATGAACATGGAGACAGAATCAGAGAGATGATGAATGAAGTGAATGGCGGCTGGACACCCCGGCTCCAGATCAACCAAGTAGATTTATGAACATTCTGGCTTGAGAGATGGACATGGGCCTGTGCTGATAAGAAGCTGCGGTTCCTGGGTGTGCGTGCGTCAGGAGGCTGTTAGTAGAGCCATATTCCTCACTCTCTAGTTTTGGAACCTTGGAGAAAGCAATGTGGTAGTTGCGGGGTGGGGGGCAGGGAGGACATGACCCAGAGAATATAGTTAACCTCTCTCAGCTCAGCTGTCAACTGCCTGTCTTTGGGTGTGCTGCCTCTCTCCCAACTGGCCTTTCCTGTAGGATGGGGTGAGGCAGAGGTCCAGCCTGGCTTCTTTGTGGACTGCCAGGCTGGTCAGGGCCACCTCAGCATATGTTCTCAGCACATCTTCCTTGCATGAAGTCAAGGACAGTCATGTGGTAGGTGTTGATGGCAGGGAGAGTCACTGATGTGTCCCTAACTCGTGCGCACAAGTCGATATTCAAATGTTTATTAACTTATTTAGTCCTAGCATGTAGGTCCGACTTTGGAGATGGCTTGAGCTCACGAAGGGGAGAGGCACTGGCTAAAATGGAAAGAGGGCAGACTTGTTAGCTGCCTTCCCTTTCAGGTGACGTAGGATAGAGGGCCCTTATCTATAGATAGATTTTTTTTTTTTTTTTTTTTTTGGTTTTTCAAGGTAGGGTCTCACTCTAGTCCAGGCTGACCTGGAATTCACTATGTAGTCTCAGGGTGGCCTTGAACTCACAGCAATCCTCCTACCTCTGCCTCCTGAGTGCTGGGATTAAAGGCGTGTGCCACCACGCCCGGCTTTAGATAGATTTTTTTTTTTTTTAACAGATTCAAGTTCAGACTTTTCTCACACATGACAAGAGTTGAGAGAAGACAGCTTGTTAGGGTTACATCCCAGTAAAAGTATCCACAGTCTCGTGTTAATAATATTGGGCTGTTATCTGGGAGACCTCAGTGGTCCCTCCCAACGAAAGGGGTTCCCAATGAAAGAGAATCCAGGCTTGGAGAGGTGGCTCAGTGGTTAAAGGCGCTTGCTTGTGAAAGTCCGATGGCCTGGTTTTGATTCCCTAGTACTCATGTAAGCCTTATGCACAAAATGGCACATGCATCTGGAGTTTGTTTGCAGTGACAAGAGGCCCTGGTGTGCCAGTCCACCCTCATCCCTCTCTTTCTCTGCTTGCAAATAAAAATTTAAAGGAGACAGCCTAAGTCTATGAGCATAGAATACTGGTGTTGGGGTGCCTCTAGTCTATATGGTGCTTTTGGACAAGGTATAAAAGGTCTGTTTCCTAAAGTTAGATACAGTCTCATTCCAGAATGCTTGTCTGAGGGAGGGGGAATCTCACCACTTCCCTTGTTCACTTGGCCAGGGCTTTCATGTGTCATCTCACCCAGCATTCTTGTTAAGAATCCAACTTGGATTCAAGTTCATCAACTCTGACCTTGGGAAAAATTCCTGTTTATGACTGGGCTTTGGTTTCTTGATAAAACCTAGAGGCCAGCATTCCAGGGGACACTCTTCCCTTCCCCACACCCATCTGTTTACTGTTTCATTTTTGGGTCTACCCTAACACCTAGAATGCAGACTGGCATTTAGTTGTCCCAGATACTTATGAGCAGCTTCATTAAAACATCTATAAATTAACAGTTAAAATTGCTGGTGACGAAGGCTGAGCCTTCAGCCCAAGGGTATCTGGGATTCTAGAGAGGCTGAGGAGGAGCTACAGCTAAGTTTGGGGATTTAGCAGTTTAGGAACCTGAGAGGTCTTTTAGATGTAGCTTAATTTGGGCTGGAGAAATGTCTCAATGGTTAAGCTGTTTGCCTGCAAAGCCTAATGACCCGGGTTGAATTCCCCAGTTTTCATGTAAAGCTAGATGCACAAAGTGGTGCATGCATCTGGAGTTTGTTTGATGTGGCTGGAGGCCCTGGCATGTCCATTCTCTCTCTTTCTGCTTGCAAATAAATAAAAAAAATCTTAAAAGGAAGTAGAATAATTCTGCAAGTGTGAAGCTGACTTGAAGTAACAATCTTACTTTTTACTTGAGTGAAATCTTTCATACCCAGATAGCAGGCTCCTGGAGGGTGCCTTTAGTTGTCCCCAAATGCCTGTGGCTGTGGCACGATGTACCACAGCTCTGTCCTCTGTGCCTGCTTCCAGAATGTCATTGGTTGTGATAGGTGATAATGTCTGAGTAAGTCATCTTGGCAAATGATCTTTGCTTCTCGTTAATGGGCTGGTTCGTTAGTCAAGTGTGGTTTCTCTGTATTTCTGATTTATTGCCACTGGCGCCAGGGACATAGGAAAATGAAAAGGTGTTGTGTTCTTTGTTGCATGTGAATCCGAGCCTGTGAGATGTTGGGGATAATTAATATTAGGAATAGCTCAGATTGAAATAGCTTCCCCTTGAAGAGCTGAGTTGTAAATCTCTTGAAGATTCTTTCCCTCTCCCTCCCTGCCCTTCAGTTTCCCTCCTGCTCTGTGGTTCCTTCAGTTTAGGTAGAGACAGGTCCCTCGGAAACCCTTCCATCCTAAGCCCAGACACACACCTTTTCCTTGGAACTGCTCGATGCAGTGAGAGCGGCGCTCGGAAGGATTCCTCATCAGCTGTCAGGTCAGTGGCTCTGAGTAGACCATCCATCCAGTTTGAGGAACAGGGCATTCTTGGAGCAGGTACTGTTGGAGCCTCATGCCCTTCACACTACCTTTGGGGTTAGACAAGAAAGAAGGGAAATGTTGCTTTTTAAAAGCCAGCTGCTTATTTCACAGTACAGTTATGGGGGGGATACAGATTCCCCGAGGTTTTCAGAGTGACTGATTTACATCTGTGTTCACGATGCCTTTTTCTGGCTTTCCCGGAAGACGGATCCATTACTCTACCAAAAATAAATATTGTGATATATATTAGGCATGCCTTGCTCAGAGGGTCTTACATCTTTTCTCTTATTGGAAAAAATAAATCAGACTCAGATTGCAAAGCCCATTGTGATGGTTTGAATGTGAAATGTTCCCCATAGTCTCATGTGTTTGTGATTAAGTCTCATACTCAGTACCCAACTAGCAGAGCCTTTGGAAGGTGGAGCCTTGTTGGAGGAGCTGTGTCACTGGACAGGGTGTGGGGGAGGGAGGGTGAGCCTTGAGGGTTATTAGCCCAGCCCTACAGCTCACTCAAAACTACTTCCTCCTCCTGCTGAGGTGACAAGATGCCCTGCTGTGTGTTCTGCCATGCTTTCCAAGCTGAGATAAACCCTTTCTTCCCATCAACTGCTTTTGTTTGGGTGTCATGTCCTAGCAACAAAAAGGTACCTGCTCCACCTGTCCAGGGAGGCCACTTGGTAATCTCAGTGGACACTGGGTCTTGTGGGTGATGGCTCTGGCTTGGGGAAGGCATCTGTCTGCATCCTGAGTTAAGGGTGAGGTAGGAGGAAATGTAGGAAGCTCTTTCCTGTTACGCTTGCATTGGCCACATGCCTTAGCCAGAAGATGCCGGACACAGGATTCAGAAAGTCCTTGCCTTGAATGAAACCATGGCTGTTTCTTACATCCCTGAAGACAGGAGCAGGATGTGTGTTGTGAACCAGGGATTATTATTCCAGCCCCATGCACCTGCAGTCCAGAAAGACCAGCTCGTTCAGATAAGAAGCCATGCTCTGGTTTCCCACCAGCCTTGGGTGGAGGCCTTATGCAAGCACATGTGTTTGCATAATTTTGGGAACAAGAAATGAGCCATTTTCTTAACTGTATTTCCACGGCCAGTGATGGCAAGAAATCAAATTGGATACTTCTCGAAGAATTCTGAGCACTGGAGGACCTCAGTCCTGCCTCCTTCCTCCTTCCACTTCCGGCACTCTGGGCCTAGTTAGCAGCCAGACATCATAGACACAGCTCTCCCAGGGCAGAGGCTGCTCGGCTGAGATTGCTGTAGGTCAGCCTGCTTTGGCATCTCCACCTATCAAAAGAGCAAAACCCAGAGAGCCCTCAGCTGCAGGCCTCATGGTGGTGGCTCCGTGGCAGGTGTTTGCTGCCCTCAAGGAGATTTGGGGTTAGAAGGTCCCCAGACTTGGGGGGTGGGTGTTCAAACTGCTCTTCCTCATCCTGGGCTTTGACTTTGTCTCTTAATTCAGTCTTTTTTTTTTTTTTTTTTTTTTTTAAGGTAGGCTCTCACTCTAGCCCAGGCTGACCTGGAACTCACTCTGTAGTTCCAGGCTGGCCTCGAACTCACAGCGATCCTCCTACCTCTGTACCTCTGCCTCCCAAGTGCCTCCCAAGTCCTTAAGGGCATGTGCCACCATGCTGGACTACTTCGGTCTTTGTTAATGTAAGTCAAAAGACAGGGCAGCTGTCCAGGCATTCAAGTGTGATCCCATCAGTGGGGACTTTGGCAGAGAAAACTTTGGCATTTTTAATTTTGCCCTCCTTGATGGACCAATGATGGTTGAGCTTTTTTCTGGCATTTTCTGGGAGATACTGCTCTCCCCATGAACCTTCTTCCTATATAGTTTTCACTAAATGGCAACTGTTTTCAGTGGCCAAATAATGTTGTTTTGGTTTTTTTTTCCTTACCCTCTTTTCAGCTTTTCTGAAGTCACCTTCTGAAGCATCCTACCAAATACAAGTCATTTTTGCAGAGTTGGTGGGCACCATGCACACACTGTGCAGTGCAGCAATGTTGAGGGCTTGAGAAGTGTCATCTGTTGGTACCTGTCCCATAACTTCTAGCTTTGCACAGCCTTGTGATGTAGGTGCTGTTAAGTATAATGTATATAGAGTGAAAAGCATGAATCTTAGATACACAGTTTGCTGAATTTTAATAAATGCAGGAACCTTTAAAGACCATACCCATCAAGATACAGAACATTCTGTCACCTCAGAAAGTGCCTTTGCTCCTCCATAGTCAATCCCATGGTCAACTTCCCACCTCCTCCAACTCCCATCCCAAATACTCCCAGAAGAGCTTAGTTTGGCCTGGAACAGATACACAGGGTAGAACAGGCTAGACCTTAGATGTCATCCTCAGGAATGTCATCCACCTCCTTGGAGAAAGTCTCTCACTGGCTTGGAGCTTATCTACCAGTCTAGACTGGCCGGCCAGTGAGGCCCAGGGACCCACCTGTCTCTGCCTCCTTAGCACTGGGGTTACAGGTGCTGTCTGACATTTTTATGTGGGTTCTGGGATCAAGTTCATGCCCTTATGCTTATAAGGCAAGCACCTTAAGGACTGAGCTATCCCCAACCTCATGAATATGATTCTTTAATTTTTTAAAAGTTCTGTTTGTTTGTTGCTAGTGCATAGAAATACCATTGAGCTTTTCTCCTTTTTAAAAAAATATTTTATTTATTTGAGAGAGAGAGAGAGAAAGAGAGAGAGAGAGAGAGAGAGAGAGAGAGAGAGAGAGAGAGAGAGAATGGGCACGCCAGGGTCTCTGGCCACTGTAAGTGCATCACCTTGTGCATCTGGCTCTATGTGGGTATTGGGGAATTGAACTGGGTCCTTCTGCTTTGTAGACAAATGCCTTAACCATTGAGCCATCTCTCCAGCCCCAATTGACTTTTACTGTGTTAGATGTAGGGGTTTTGTAAATTTCCCTTCTATTACTAGTTGGCTAAGAGGTTTTGAAAAATCAGAAAAAAAAATCAGGCAAGGGATTCAATGTTGGCAAATGCTGCATCTACATAGATGGTGATGTGCTTTTCCTCTTTAATTGTTTTAATATAGTAAACCATGCTGATCTAAAAAGGCTGTCAATCCAGACTTATTTAATTTGCTAATTTTTGTTGAGGACTTTCACATCTATGTTCATGAGCAATGTTGGTCTAGAGTTTTCTTGTAAACCTCATATATATGTATACACACATACATATATATATATATATACATATATATACATATTTTTTTTTTGTGTGTGTGTCAGCATTTTGATGACTTCACTTCATCGAAATGCAAAGGGCCTTCCCTCTTCTTGAGAGAATGTGTGGAATGTTGATGTTATTTTATTTTGCTGTGTGCATGTATGTGGTGTATAGTGGATGCATGTGCCCATTTGCTACCTGTATGCTCAGCTGTGGTGGCCAGAGCAGAATGTCAGGTGTTCCATTGATCACTTCAGCCCATTCTTATATGAGTCAGAGTCTTTTGTTGATTCCAGAGCTTGTTGTTTCTTCATGAGCACCTTTTCTTGGGTTTCTGCTCCCCCAGACATGCGTGGCCACACCCGGCTATTTGTTTGGGTCCTGGAGCTCAAACTTGAGTGGTCTCTCAGGCCTCCTCAGGCCCTCATGCTTATACAGGAAGAGTTCTTAGCTACAGATTGTTTTCTGTAGTCTCTCTTTATTTCTTTTTAGTTTTATTTATGAATGGGTGGGGGATGGGAGCACCAGGGCCTTCTGCCCACTGCAAAGGAACTCTGGATGCATGTATCACCTTGAGCATCTGGCTTTATGTGGGCACTGGGGAATTGAACCTGGGCTCTCAGGTTTTACAAGTAAATGCCTTTACCACTCACCATCTCTCCAGTCCCTCCTTATTTTATTTCTACTGACAATGTTTATACATGCTTAAAATGTGTTTTGAGCAGAATCTCCTTCCTTCTTTTCTCTGGTCTCCCTTCTCCCCACTCCCCTTTCACTTAACCCTTTCTTAGGATCTGATAAGATCCTGCAGTGAAGCCCGCTGAGAGGTCTGATTGAGAGAAGGGTTGAAGGAGTTAGTTCTACACAGATACTTTACATCCAAATTTCTTCTTCTTGTGTCAATTTTTCCTGTTAGTCTTTTAGAAAATCGTCTACTTCATCCAAGGTGTGGAATAAAATGTCCCTAAGAGTCCCATTTTCCTTCAAAAAAAATTTTTTTTTCAAGGTAGGGTCTCACTCTAGCCCAGGCTGACCTGCAATTCACTATGTAGTCCCAGGGTAGCCTCGAACTCATGGCACTTCTCCTACTTCTGCCTCTTGAATGCTGGGATTTAAGGTGTGCACCACCACACCTGGCATCATTATCATTTCTAGTGCTTTCATTTTTCCTGATATATCTGGGTTTCTGTCTAGTATTGTTTCCATTTACCTGAAAATTTCTTTAAAAAAACATATTTATTTATTTATTTTTATTATTTGCAAGCAGAGGGAGATAGAGAGACAGAGAGACAGGGAGAATGTGTGTGCCAGGGCCTCCAGCCACTGCAAACGAACTCCAGATGCATGTGCCACTTTGTGCATCTGGCTTATGTGGGTCCTGAGGAATTGAACCCCAGGTCCTTAGGTACTAGAGGCAAGCACCTTAACTGCTGAGCCATCTCTCCAGCCCATGAAAAATTCTTTAATATTTCTTTACTGTAGATCTGTGGTGACCCATTCTGTAGCTGTTGTTTATCTGAAAGTGTTTCTATTTTGTCATTTTATTTTTTAATTTTATTGATTATTTCTTTGGCTTTCTTGTGTGTAGTATGTGAGGTGTGCGTGTGTGTGTGTGTGTGTGTGTGTGTGTGTGTGCAGATGTGTGAACCCAGTGTGCAGCTATGGAGCCCAGAGGAGAGCATCAGTGTCCTGTGTTTCTCTTATATGTTCTTTCCTGGAGACTCCTCCAGAGCCTGGAATTGCTGATTTGTCATGGAGGCTGTCTGACCACCGAGTGAGCCCCAGAGCCCCAGTGATTCTCTCCAGCTCGTCAACAGGGATGGGGTTATAGGCACCCCCAGTTTTTTTTCTTTTCTTTTTACTACGGGTGCTTGGGATCAAAATCAGGCCATCTCTCATGCTTGGGTTGGCAAGCACTCTTACCCACTGAGTCATCTTCCAGCCCATTTTTTGTTTTTTGGAGACTCTTGCTAAGCCTAGAATTTATAGTAATCCTCCTGCCTCACCTCCTGAATGCTAGGATTACAAGTGTGCACCACCATGTCTGGCTTTATTTCCATTTTATTTTATTTATTTTAAAATATTTTTATTTGTTTATTTGTAAACAGAGATACAGACAGAGAGACAGATGGGGTGTATGGGTGTGCCAGAGCATCTTAACAAACTCAGATGCATGTGCCACTTTGTGCATCTGGCTTACGTGGGTACTAGAGAAATGAACCTAGATCCTTAGGCTCTGGAGGCAAGCACCTTAACAACTGAGCCATCTCTTCAGCCCCCATTTTATTTTTTGTGCGTGTATCTGTAGTCTGTGGGCACATGTAGGTGGGGCTGTGCATGTACCCATGTGTAGGTCATAGGCCCACCTGATTTTTGGAGACTGTGTCTCTCACCGAACTTAGAGCTCACTGATGCCTCTAGACCAGCCAGCCTACACACCCCCCTCTAAGGGAGCTTCTTGTCTCCACTCCTCACTCCTGACAGTAGCGTGACAGGTGTATGCCACTGTGACCAACTTGTACTTGAGTGCTGGGGATCTGAACTCAGGCTCTCAAGCTTTTGTGCAAAAACTTTACTCCCTGAGCCATGTCCTCAGCTCCCTTTTGTCTTCATCTGAAGAGGTTATTTTTAGGAGGGGTTCAGCAGGACTGGGAAGGAGACAAAAGAAGGCAACGGGTGAATGTGAATAAATACACCATAGATAGGTATGAAATTGTCAAAAGATAAATTAATTTTAAAACTGTTTTTGCTGCATTTAGAATTTTAGGTTGATTTTTTTCCTTAGTCACTTCATTGTCTTGTAGCCTGCATAATTGTTTTTGTTTTATTTATTTGTGTGTGTGTGTGTGTGTGTGTGTGTGTGAGAGAGAGAGAGAGAGAGAGAGAGAGAGAGAGAGAGAGAGAGAGAGAGAGAGAGGAGGGAGAGAGCATTGATGTGCCAGGGCCTCCTAAAGTTGCAAGAGAACGTCAGACCCATGCCACCCTGTGCGTCTGGCATAGCATGGGCACTGGGGAATGGAACCCAGGCCATTAGGCTTTGTAAGCAAGCACCTTTAATTACCAGGCCATCTCTCCAGCCCCCATGCATTGTTTCTGATAAGAAGTCGGAGGGTGTTCCCTGCATTTAGATTGTCTTTCCCCTCCCTTTGGGTATGAAGATTTTTCCAGTTTTTTTCCCCCAGCAACTTGGCTGTGCTCTGCCTTGATGTGAGTTTTTATTCTTTTTGGGGTGTGTTATGTATTTTGTGGATTGATACTTTTTTGTCAGTTTGAGAAAAGTTTGACGTACTTTTCTTCTGACTTGTGTGTGTTGTGTATGTGCTGCATGCATCTGCAGGTGCACACACTGTGCACACACTTGTGGAGGCCAGAGGACATTGGGCATCCTCCTCACTTGCTCTTCCTCCTTTTTTCCCTGACAGTCCCTCAGGAAACCTGGAGCTTTCTGGGTTTTGGTAAGACTAGTTGACCAGGGGCCCTAGCTAGCAGTCCTCTCTGCCCTCTCAGTACTAGCGTTACAGATATGTGTACCTGGGTGGTGCTTGGGAGTGGACTCGGGTCTTCATGCATGCAAAGCAAGCGCTCTTACCCACTGAGCTGTCACTCTAGCCCTAGAATTTAAAAAATATTTATTTGAGAAAGAGTGAGTATAGGCACACCAGGGCCTCCCATTGCTGCCAGTGAACTCCAGATGCACACACCACTTTGTGCATCTGGCCCCATGTGAGGGATTGAATCCAGCAGGCAAGCTTTGCAAGCAAGTACCTTTAACCACTGAGCCATTTCCACAGTCCAGGATTTCTATTTTAAAAGGTCTTGCTTCTCTTTGATTGCCCATGTGTTCATTCATTGTTTCTATATTTTTCTTTAAATCCCAAGATATGCTTATAATAGCTTAAAAAAACACCACCACAAGGTCTCTGCTGCTCCCAGACTCCTTGCTATCAGTCGCCCTTCTCCCGCTGTCCCATGTCCAGGTTATGGGTCACACTGGCCCACGTCTTTGTATGTTCAGCTGTTTTGGAATTTTATGTCAAGCAATGTAGAAGCAACTTTTTTGAGATTCTGGATTCATCTGCTTTGAAAGTCCCCCCCCCATCTTCTGTGTGGCTGTCAGCTGTCACTCCACTACCGCCTCCTGCTGCTTTGTTCCCTGTGCTTCCCGTTTTGTTAGTTTCTAACAGGCAGTTGACTAGGAAACCATTTAATCTAGCTTGTTACCATTATAAGAAAAGTATAAGCGAGCAGCCAGAAGAGATCTCTGAAGACTCCTGAATCAAATACCGATCGTAGCACAGTGCAGGGATTTAAAGAGTCTCATTTATTTTTGTGTCATTTGCTTTGGATGAGTGCTACATAATTCTGTGTTCAAACTATGACCTGAATGGAGGCTGCAGTTTTCTCAAAAGGGCTCCTCATTTCTGGTTGATAGCATCTTAAATTATTTGAGCTTTTTTTTTTTTTTTTTTGGTTGTTGTTGTTTGTCTGTTTTTCGATGTTAGAAGAAATGTTTCAGTGTTTCATAGTGTTCCAGCTACATTACCGTGACTCTCCGCTCAGGGGTTTCTAAACTGTCAAATACTTTCTCTGGGCTCTTTACCTTAAGCATAATGAGTATCTTTGAAGCTTGGTTTATAAATCTTCACATAAAGAAAGAGAGGAAGGAAAGGAGGGGGGAAGGAAGGAAGGAAGGGAGAGGCGTCAAATTGCTGAATTACTGAGCAGAGTGTAGCTGCAGGGATTTTCAAGGACTGATGCCATCTCTCCTCATTCTAGAAAGTTCTTCAGGAAGGAAATATCATATCTCCTCACAAAACCTGCCTTTAATTTCATGTGTCTCACTTGAAGGTGTTGAATGAAAATCTTAAGTCTCTTATTTAAGGTCTCTTTTCCCTCCCCAGCCTTGGGTTAAAGCTAAACTATGCTCAGGAACTGCTGATTTCCTGAGCAGACATTCCAGCACGGGTCTGTCTTCCTGCGCTGTGCCCTTAACCTCCATCAGCAATTCTCCTGTTCCTTCCCAGCAGCCCCTCTCCCTCCATGAGCGTCACATACCTCACAGAGCTCCGCAGCAGTCTTGCTTTTTAATGATAAGAATCAATGGGAAATGAAGGCTTTAGTTTCTTCCTTTCAGAAGTGGACCCTTTTTAAAGAATGGTGTATGAAATATAATCAATTTTGCTACCTCAAAGTATAAAGAAACCTTTTATAGAGAGAAAGAAAGATTCATGTTCTGGAAGGAAAATAGCAGCTCAGTCCTGAGACTCCGGAGGTCCTGGATGCGGGCCTTCCTGCTGTGTGATTGGGGAAGGGGTAGAGGCACACCCTCATCTTGGAGGTAATCATGTCTGGAGGCCATCCATGTCTGATTATCTATCCCCCAGTTGTGGCATGGGACTGACATCCCTCCAGATGTAGTGGAGGAGGCACTGAAGTTGATCTCTGTATGAGCTGCTCTACGCTTGGCCCCAGGGGAAGGAGCTGAGTCCAGTTCCTCAGCCCTGGAATTTGAGATTCACTTGCCCAGTAGGAAAGGGGTTTTGACTCAGTTCCTCCCCTCGGGCTCTACACGTAGGGAGTCTGCTTTGAAGGAAAGAGGCTGGGCTGGGATAATGCCCACATCCTCCTGGACTGGTCAGGTCAGGAATTCCCTGTGTTTGAGATGTTCATAGCAGGCTTCGGTGTCCCATTAAGAGTCCAGCTGTGCCAAAGGAAGAGTAGGACTGCTTACAAGGCAAACTTCCAGTTACAAAACAGCCTTGATATTCATGACTTCACAGTGCCTGAGAATACCTACACATAATGGGGGGAAAAGATGATGACACCGAAACAAAACAGAGACTAATTGAGAGGGGGAAGAGGTATCGGGGAGGTTGGGAGGGGGAGGGAATCATAATGGTTTATGGTCTATAATTATGGAAGATATTAATAAAAAGTTTTTGTTAAAAGAGTCCAGCTGCAGCCTGTGGCTCTTGGGACAGGGACTCTCATCCTGTCATGCTCATCACTGACAGAATTGAAACCTCAAGGGGGAAGTGATCAGCTAGCTCTAGGCCAGTCAGTTTATATTGTGACGCATGGACTCAGCCCTCCTCTCCTGGCTGCAAGATTGACAGTCTGTCTATGACATCATCTGGAAGCTGACAGGATCATTAAGCAGATGAGTTTTCACTTCAAAATGGAATGAGGTAGAAATTGTCATCATCTTAGGTATTCAAGAGAACTGGTCTTGGGAACCTTGAGAATAGGGCTTCCAGCCTTTATTGCTGGCTGGAGTCACCTGGAGGCTTTTAGTAAGTGCTGCCGCCTACTTTGTCTTATGAAATGGGAGATGCAGACTTAATTGGTGTGGATGCAAACAGAGCCGGTGGGCCTCGGAACACTTCCCAGCTGGGTGCAAGGTGCACCAGGTTTCCCCTAACCTGAGGTTGTTTTGGCTCTGTGCAGACTGTCATCTCCTTGTTGGATCTAGTTCCCTTTTATCCACTTATGGGAGAGGCTGGAAAATTTCTATATTTCAAACCTGTGTCAGGATTGGGTAAGGAAAAAGACTCAATTAAGGGCTGGGGAGATGGCTTAGCCATTCAGGGAGCTTGCTGCTTAAGCATGAGGCCTCTCCAGCCTGCCATGTTGGACTCCCCAGAACCCAAGAGCAGACCATGGACACACACCTCTGTAACCCCAGCCCATGGATGCAGAGAACAGAGGATTGCTGGGACTCCTTGATGGACAGCAGCTCTGGGTCAAGGGAGAGACCCTGCCTCATGTTACTAATGAGAGGGGATGAGCTATGAGAGGTGGACGCCCCATGTTCCCCTCTGACTTCTGCATACATGTGCAACACACACACGTACACATATGTCAGTTAATTGGTGCTCAGAACATAGACTATTTCCAGGATAAAGAGAAGGCTTGTTAAAACTTTTAAGTATTGAAAACACCGACCTTCTGTAGAGTTTCAGTTATACAGTGAGCTTAGAAGGGCAGAGACACATCTCTGGCTTTATGGAATTTTATAGTGTAATATTGTCACTGGCCTGGGTCACTTCCTCCCACAAACAGATGCCTAGAGGCAGCGAAACATTGCTAAGCTGGGTAAATATTTGTGTGTCCCACCTAAATCTTTGGAGGGAGGGAACAGGCAGGACACAATTGCTTGTCTGGTCGTAGATTTCACAGCAGGCCCTGGCCCTCCCTTCTGTAGCCGCCTCTGCTTCAGTGGAAGGGGCTTTGCACATTGATTCCTGGCCTCCCAGAGAGTGCCAGGGCAGGCTGAAGATGCCCAGGAGAAAGGGATAGGAATGACAACCAGACACAGGCTCCCTGTGCCATGAGGGATTCTTGGCAATTACCATTTCTGCCATGCTGGGTGTTAACTTGACCTCCCCGGAGCATCACTGGTATGGGGTGATCAGATCTGATCTATGCAGGCTGCCTGTGGTGGAGGCTGCAGAAAGCGAAACTGCTTATAGCTTCCTGGAAGTGTCCTCCCTGGGGGCTCTGAGACGGTGCCCTAGAGAGAGAGAGCTTCATGTCTGTGCAAGAAACCTGTAAATTCTCAGCCACAGCCAACTTGCAGTCTTTGTCCAGTCTGTCCCAACTCTTTATTTCTAGCAAATTCTTTGTCTGATGCAGCCTATAAAACACGTTTCATTTGCCCTACACTGGTTTCATCCCCACTTCAAGGGGTGGACACTCAGCCAAGGAGAGTTGGTGGAGAGTCAGCTTCCGAGGAGAAATGCCTCTGTTGTGAAATCTCACATTACACCGCGCTTACTCAGAGGCTGCTGGCTGCAGGAAGCAGTGACGAGCATGGAGCTTGGCAGATGGCTGCTCCTGTGGTTTCCTGGAGGCCTATGTGGGAGACGATTGTTTGTATATTGGTTTTCATTTATGTGTTGGTCTTATTTTCATCTTCCTGAGGTGCCCAGATGCTACAGTGATAGATTGATTGGAAACGACTCATTTGTCAGGGTTCCGTGGGGGACGTAGGTTCCCAGCTCGTGTGCAGTGGAGTCTAAAATGTTTAATTAGATGCCGAGTCTCTTCTGCATGGGTCCATCTCTGTCACTTCTCCCCGGTGGTGTCACTCCTTAGGTGGAGAGGGATTGGGCCCTTCCTGGCTCAGCGTCTTCTCCCTTCAGTCCCTCACTTTGTCTCAAGGCAAGCCTCAGTCCTGCAGTGAGTCCTCTGAATCTTTTCCCCATCGCTGTTGCCCTAAGAACTGCCCTCCTGTGGCTGTTGGAATTTCTAGACTGATCTGTGTTGCAAATGGGTCTGACCCAGACTTCCTGGACTAACATGGTTGAAGTGCTAGGCAGTGAGAGGAATGCTAACTGCATGCTGCTTCGTTCCGGTTCAGTTTTTCCAGGGAGCTGACCTTGTTCTTCCTGTGTGCCAGATGTTGGTAAGTGTGGCTATGGAAGGTGAAATTTGGAATGGCCAAAGTTTCTTTTTCTTTTTTTGGTGTGTGTGTGTGTGTGTTTGTGGGCATATCTATGTCAGCAAGGATAGCCTTATACTCCTGATCTCCTGCCTCCACCTCCTAAGTGCTAGACTTACCATGTGCCACTACACTCAGCTGTTTCTGATTTGTCCTTAAAACAGGATCTGGCTGTGTAGCCCAGGTTAGCCTAGGACTCGTGATCTGCCTCTCCTCCTGAGTTCCAGGTTACAGGCTCACACCACCACTCCCAGCTGGCCTTCCCTCCTTTCTGGAAATTCTGTGGCCTCACAGCACACTAAAGGAAGGAAGTTGGGCTTTTTAGGCAGGTGGAGGCTTCAGGTGGGAGGTCACAGCTTCGTCTTCGTTGCTGTCAGAGAAAGGAAGACATTGTACAGTGGCAGAGATGGGCTCTGTCTTTTCTGAGTGGCCACAAGCAGGCGGTGGTCAAAGAGATGCCATCACATTTTAGCATGTACTCTTGAAACCAAGTCCCTGACCTTTGAAGAGGATCATTTGGCAAAGTCCTTCTTTATAGTGCCACTCAGGACACATTTTGGTGGTGCCCTTTCCCTGGCCACAGTTGCAGACTTCCACCAGATGTCAGCCTCCCTGTGGCCACACAGGTTATTCAGCATCCTGGATCAGGCCTGGGTGTGAAGACGGAATCCTGAGATGGGATGGAGGGGTGTGTCAGGGAGTCTTGAAATCTCTGCCATCAGAGCAGCCCCTGTCTGTGATAGCTCCGTAGGCTCAGCGTTCCCTGTCTTTCCAAGATCGTTTTCACTCAGATTTTAGTGGCTTGGACACCTTGAAGTCTGCATGCTAAGGTTGCTCATCCCCCTTGGGCACCAGGGGACACAGGGCCAGAGCTAGTCAATTTCAGTTTATTACTGCAGAACTGAGAAGTGACTCTGTGGTCACTCTGTATTTAACAGCTGGAATTGGGTTGCTCAGCTTCCCTGAAGAGGTGCTGAAAGCTGAAATAGGTCACTGTCCCTTCATCCACATTATACTGTTAGGGTCTATAGTGGCAGAACACCTTGCAGCCATCACACTAGGTCAGTCGAAAAACATTTACTTTTCTGATTCTATACATTAATGGTTCACCTCTGCTAGACCTAGGTTTGGCCACTCAGAGCCAGTGTGTCCTCCCCACAGTCCTCCCAGACACTCAGAACCAGTGTGTCCTCCCCATAGTCCTCCTGGGTCACTCAGAGCCAGTGTGTCCTCCCCATAGTCCTCCCAGACACTCAGAGCCAGTGTGTCCTCCCCATAGTCCTCCCAGACACTCAGAGCCAGTGTGTCCTCCCCATAGTCCTCCCAGGCTGCTCACAGAGGACATGCCTGCTCCACAGTCCTGAGCCTTTCTCCAGGATCTCCAGGTTGTAGATGTCAGGTTTCTCTCCTTCATATCTGAGTTTATCTCTCATGCAGATAAACCATGTTTATCTGTGCACCCCACTCTTGGACATCTGCTATTTCCACCTTTGGGCTGTTGTGAACATGTTCATAAGTACATTTTTCTGTCCTTTGGGCATATTTCTAGGAGTGAGATTTCTGGCTCATAGGGGTCTCTTTAACTTATCGAGGCACTGACATGCTTTTTTCCAATGGCTAACCTCTTTTCAAGCTGTCATCAGCAGGCCAGCAGAGCTGGTGACTTTCATGGCTGAGTGTGCAGCCCCTCTGGCAAAGACTGGGATAGTTGTCTGGAGCAAGACTGGGTGTTGGGTGGCGGGACTAGTGGCACAGGGAGCCAGCAGGGAGGGGCCACAGGGCCTGGGGACTCAGGAGGAGCTCACCAGGACAGCCGGGGTTTGGCTCTCGGGTGACCAGTCCTTGACATGGGTGAGTAAAGCTGTGTGGTGGGCTTTGGAGAGCTGATCCAGGTAGTGGCTGTGGGTTTGAGTGTTTACCTCAGAGCCTGCGACAGTAGCAGAGCGTGGCCCTCACCCAGGCAGACAGATTACGTGTCAGAAAGGCTGACCCAGCTCAGGCTGGTGTGGGAGGGGAAGGAAGTCTGTGATGGTGGACAAGGGCAGTTCCTGGGGTGCCATATGTTCTTCCAGGTCTTTAACCCCAAGCCCTGCCCCTCTCTTCAGACCTAGAGTATAGTCACGGATAGTCCAAACAACTCTTAAAGATCTCTCAATGGCACAACAAATGTCTCTGGAAGCTCCAAAGCCATGAGTTAGCTTTCTTTGTTTGCTTTTTAATGGTGTTTCCCTTTCTTTGGGACAGTAGAAGTCATGTAGCTTGAGTGGGGAGTCAGTCATAGAATAAAGAGATTCTGGGGGATGGCAGGCACAGGAGTAAGTGACTCCCTATGCCTCTGGCTTAAGACATGGGACTAGGATGTGGGGTTGGAGCCGACCTGGAAAGCTGACATCAGGGCCTCAGATGCTGAAGGGCCACCGTGGTCCAGTTCCTGGGGAGACCTGGAGTCAGGCCACCATACTTCCACAATAGCCCTGGTTCAACACAAGAAGTATCTGCTCAGGTGTCTGCTGTGGTCCCTAGGTTTGGGGGTCGGCATCTGGCAAAGGCCCCATTTGGGACCCATGAGCCCAGACAAGGCCAGCCTAGAGGTCGAGTTAGGTTAGAAAAGACCAATGGTGGTGCGTCTGCATTCCCTGCCTCCTTGAAGCACCTGGCAATCGGGAAGCACATTCCAGTTTCCAAAAAGAACGTGTCGTTCAAAGCCGCATGATTAGGAAGACAGAACTGGGCCATGCATCTGAGCTCTTGGGCTCTGGCTTGATGCTCCTTCTGCCATGCTCCACTTCTTAGGGGCAGCTGACACTGGTGCTCATCTCTTCCCCCAAGGCTAGCACAGAGGGTGGCCGTGGGCTCATGGAAGCGCCAAGAGCTGGGCCGTTTCTTGTTCTTATGCAGCCAGCTTTGTCTCTCCCCAGGCTCTGGGTCAGATGGGAGATGGATCTGTTTTCTCTGGTCTGCGGAGGCCATCTTGACCCCTGGCTGTGCCCCCATCTGTCTGATGCCCCTTTGTGGACAGCAGCCTCCCAACGAGATGAGCCCTTATCTGAACTCTGCTGAGATTTTCAGGTCACGCCTGTTAGCATCCCCGGCTTTCAGCAAATGGTGAGGGCAACATTCAATTATGAAAATCTATTTCTCTTGCCATATTCAAAAAGTCTCCTAATGTGCCTTTGTGCACACACAAATTTAGTGACACATCACTAAATGTGTATGTGGTTGCCATGGAAATGTCTCTCTTCTAACGTGGCATGCTCAGAGCGCAGCGAAAGGGAAGTTTTCTTTGTGAAAAGAAGCAGAGCAGAACTTGGCTAATTGTCATCTCACTAATCCCCAAGCTGTCATTCTTCCCTGACTACCTGTCTCCTACTCCCCGACAGCAACTTAACAGTGGAATCCAAATCAGTGCTCGGGACCCCATTTGCCTCACTTCCCAAGGAATTTTACCCACATGCTTCTTTCCTCTCTCTGTGCCAGGCAGCGCCAGGAAGAGGCCCAGGTCTTCTTGACTTGGGAAGTGCACCCTCGTGGACCATTGAGCACTTGCCACTCCTGAGTGTTCAAAGCTCAGAAGCACTCTTGGCACCGTTTCTTTGCAGAAAGTGCGGGCTGAAGAGATCTCCTGAAGGTGCTTCTGAGTTCCACGTGGGACTGAGCTTCAGTTTTTGTCATCATGACAAGCTCATGACATGATGGCACGTACGACGTGCCAGTTCTAAGGCACTTTTTGAGTGTCAGATGTCCCAAATATTTTCCTAGTCATGTATGAATTCACAGTTGTGGAAAAAGCTTGGAGAAACACCCCAGAGACCTAAATCTGGTTGGAGGCCTCCCTGCCTTCCTGGCTCGACAGGCTGGACTCCACCCTGCATTTCCTCTGTTCTAGTTTTCCTTTTTTTTTTCTTTCCCCCTCCCTCCCTCTGTTCCTCCCTTCCTTGTGTGCGTTGCTCTGTGTGTGTGTGTGTGTACATGTATGTGAGGGCCAGAGAATGTCTGGTGTCCTCCTCTGCTGCACATCATAATGCCATTGTGAACCCTAGCAGTTCTGGAGTCTTCACTCCCCACAGGACTGGGTTCCAGACATGTGTGGCCACACTTGCCTGTCTGTGTGGGTCCTGTGGAGTCAAGGTCACACAGTCTAGGACCCTCTCAGGCCCTCACGCTTGCACGGCCAGCACTTTCACCCACTGAGCCATCTCCACAGCGCTTTCTTGGCTTTTCTTGGCTGATCCCCTCTGAGGGAAAAGATGTTCCTGTAGTTCTGTACTTTACCAGCAATTTCTGTGGCTTACATTGGCTGGTCCTTTGGCCTGGTCTTAGGGCTGCATCAGCCTCTGCTCTTCATGGTTTCAAAGTTCAAGTCAATGAGTCTTATTGGTAGGGCTTTGGAGGCTAATTCACTCATGTGCATGTTTTCTGTTCCCAGCATCCAGCATATGCAGCTTCAGGGCAGGATCCCCGGGGCTGGACTCCTGTTTCTCAAGGGTACTTCTTGGTTCCTGGGGTTCTGAGAACTTGTTTGCTGTCCTCTGTGGCCTCTTTGCCCCTGATGGAGGCATCTTGCTCGTACCTGATGTCACAGGATGAACTACAGAGCTTTGTTGCTTTTAATGTGGGAAACCTTTAGCTACTGACCTGGCAGAAAGGTCAAAGTTGTGGGACAAAACCAGCTGTTGACACGCCAATCTGGGTTTATATATTCCCATATACACAGATCTGCATTCCCAATTAGGTCCTGGAGGGAGGGTCATATGTTTCCTACCTGCTGCTTATTCCTCTCACCCTCAAGGAATTAAGGAGGTATCAGGCTCAGACTGTGGAATGACCTCACAAGTCTGAACGAGTGAGAGGATTGCTCTAGCCCCTTTGGGGGTGTAGAGCCTTTAGTTCCCAGATCAGTGCCTGGTGCTCGGGTGTGAAGGCCATCATCACCCCTGACTAATTCTGCATAATTGTTGCTTCCAGGATGTTCTGAGCTTTCCAAAGGGCAGTGTTGGGAGCTCATGATCTTTCCCCAGAGAGGCCAGTCACATGATGGCTTCACTAGAGGCCTCTCCAGGTCTGACTGAATGTCCCCTCTGGCAAGGAACAGGGGCCTTTAACAATAGCAAGTGCACATTGGGGACAGTGTAGAATTTACCTCTGACATACGATATGAATTCTCTCCTTCCTGCCTGTTTGGATTCTGATAAATTCCCCCAGTGTGGATGTATAAATGACTGTTAAGAGAGCTGGCTGCCCCCTTTTTGCTCTTGGCTTGTGCATGTAAATATCAATTTAGTCCTTATGGAAGGAAAATAAAGGAGACTTGGTTGTCACCCTAATCCACAAACCCTATAATTCTCACCTGGAAAATCTGGCTCTCCTATTTCAAATCAGTTTTAATGGTGAAGGCTGAAGGAGGGTTTATTGCTCTTACCCAAGCTTATTGTTAAAACTCCCCTCTCTTTTCACTCTTTCATTCAGAAATAAGGACCCCTTCAAGGGAGAAAGGACAAAGGCAGGAAGGAGTGAGGGGTAAGCTGGGTGCCAGAGAGATTCCCAATAGGTAGGGACCCAGAAGGGGGTCTTACCGACTACCTGCAGACATTCTAGGGGTTTGGATGGCTACTCTTCAATGCCAAAAGTCCCCTTCATCCTTTCTTCTGTCCTAGAGGGGAAGCGGACAGACTGGCCCTTGTGAGAGAGTTTTTGTTTGTTTGTTGGTGTGTGTGTGTGTGTGTGTGTGTGTAGACCAGAGGTTGGCCTTGAATGTCTTCCTTGATCCCTTTCCACTTTATTTTTTGAGGTAAGGTCTGTCATTGAATCTGAGCTCACCAATTTGGCTAGACAAGCTAGCCATCGAGCCCCAGGTATCCTCCTGTCTCCATCTTCCCAGCACTGGGGTGACAGTTGCATGTCAGGCTTTTATGTGGCTGCATGGGATCCAAACCCAGGTCCTCATGCTTGTACAACAAGTGCTTTGACCACTGAGCTATCTCCCCATGATGAACGGTTGAGCTTCTCGAAATGAAAGACTTCCCAGTGATATATGGGAAGGTTCTCAACTCTTCCAGCCGCATCCTTGACCTTGCCGCCCTTTTAGTTAGCCTCTCTTCGTGCTCCCACTGCATCTCAGAGCCTGGGATAATTGTTCTGAGCATCTCATTGCCTTGTAAGCATTGTGAGCTGGACAGATTCCTGTGCTCCTCGGAGAGCACCCTCCTAGTAGGTGGAAGAGGGCATTGCCTAGCATTTCTGACCAAGAGTCCTCCAGGAAGACTCCTCCAGGTGTGGCCCTTGCTGGGTCTGAGGCCCATGCCCCAGGATGAACTTGTTTTCTTAGAGGCAGATCTCTTGCAGGCAGAGGTGAACAGTGTCAGGGACCCATCAGGTGCTTAGATATAATACACTCATCCTTAAGACCACAGGTGACAGACCCTTCTGGCCTTTAAAAAGTATGTCATTACTGCCCTGTCTAATGACCAGAGGCCTATGTCCAGAAGGAAATAAGATGTTCTAGGCTTAGGTCAGGCATCAGGACTTTCCTAGGACCCATGGGCGGTGGAGTTAGAAAAGTAGCTAAGTCCTGCTCTGTTTGAGGCATGTTAGCAAAATGATCCCACCTCAGTGTGACAGTTGCTGATCAGGGGGAAAGTGAGGCCCTGCTGCCTGCCCATGGGGGCCGATACTGTGGATCAAGGGCTGCCAAGGGGCTTGGGACCTGGCAGGTCTGTGTTGTTACCCAGTCATGGCTATGAACTTTTTTTCTGACTTCCCCAGTCCTAACCATTACCACCTCCTAAGGCCCGACTGCTTGACCAGGACCTCCAGGCACTTCCCAAGGACACTAACAGATACTCCCCCCTTGGTTCCGTGGGTCAGGGTACAATGACTGTGAAGACCTGCAAGAGGTTCAGGCAGCACGAGGGACTCCTGCATGGGACAGCTGCCACCAGCCTGGCTGCCTCTGGGAAACAGAAGGCCTGTCTAAGTGACTCTGAGACTGTCAAGTGCTGCTCGCTGCCAAAGGAGGCTGCTCCATACAGTGGAGCCACACTCCCCTGGGAAGTGAGACTCCGTTAATGTGTTCTTAAGTGCCGTTCCAGCTGGCGGGGCCATTCGTGCTCTGCGGGCTGGAAGGCCCCCAGCACCCACTCAGGCATGGGCTGACTCCTGGCACCACTTGGTTGGCCTTTAGCTGTTTAGCCAATACCAGAGCCTGCTGCCTACCTTGAGCTGTGCCTCAGTGGGTCTTGGCACTGACATAGGTTTTCTTCCTTCTGAAGTAGAGCTTGGGGGGGGCACTCACTGATGTGCAGGATGAACTGTGGGCCCTGAGCAAAACTTAACCACAGCCTCTGTTTCCTGTACCATGGGTGATCCTAGGCCCCTTCTTGGGCTTAGAGTATGCACGTAGTGCTTAACAAGAAAGCCTGGCATATAGCAGGTGTTTAATTCAGATTCGCTGCTAGGTCACTGTTGAGACCCCTGCACTTCCTATTTGCTGTTTTCCATGCCTAGCTCTCTAGGGATCCCTGACAGGAAGCCATCATTTTGTGTTGTGATGGGACTACTGTATGCCTCTAACTCAAATGTCTCCGGACTGGATGTTCTGTCTGCCCAGCCTGGATGGGATCTCTGGCTTCTCCCAAGGGAGCTCTGTGGGCTCTCTGGTTTTCTTAATCCTGCAGGTGTGCACGTCCTAGGTGAGGGGGCTGTATTGTATGGGTCATCCAAACTCCTCTCCCCCCAAATTCATGACTGTGGCCTAGCTGCTCCTGCCTCACATTTGCCCCTGTAGGAAGCTCCTGGGTGGCCCAACTCTCCACAGGGCAGTAGGTAAGTATGTTTGGGTGGCAGTCTCCAAAACCTGCCATCAACTCAACTTGGAATTGCTCCCCCTCCCCACCCACTCCTGGGGGTGCTTGTCAGTATCTCGAGACAGTTTTGGTTGTCACAGTGAGGGGGTAGCATGGACATCTATCTAGTGGGTACAGGAGACTGCCCAGGACAGCCTACAATAGAGAATGATCCAGCCCAGGATGTCAGTGGTGCCAAGCGGAGAAGCCCCTTCCCAGGGTTCTAGGAGTAGAGACCCCAGATAGATCAGTCCAAGTGCTTCTCTGCTCTTCGTGTTCCCCAACCCAAGAACATGCGGTCACTTGTCTCTTACTGGTATGCTGGACCACTGTAGGCAGATCCACTAACCTCCCCAAGTCTTACTTAGTTGTGTATCTTGTATACATGGCAATCCACAAGACGAGGCTGTATCAAAAGACAGCTGTCTTTTGTAGACTGTTGTCCCAGGGGACCCTGGGCAGTTACACTGATTCACCAGACACCTGGCTCTTGTAGAGGGGAAGGCTTTGTTAAAGGAAAGCAGTGCTTATTTTATGTTGGGTTAACTGCCAAGCTGGATCCAGGCCATGAGTTGAGGAAACTGTCCCACAGGTTGGGTGGGTGTTCACCCAATAATTGTCCTTTCTTTCTGCATAGCAGGCTTTTACTTGAATCTGTGTGTGGCCGTGCTGGGGAAGCAGATTTGAAGGCTCATGTTTGGGCTGTAAATTTTCCATGGTCCCAAAGTGCTGTGGAGTCCACGGAACACATGCTGGTCTCCGGTAATTGAAGTGGCTTGAAACAAAGCAGGGCTTTATGGGGTTGAAGCGAACCATCTTTCAAACCAGGATGTTTTAAAACACACAACTTAGATCATAGCTCCGAGGAGCATGCCAGCCCCAGAGATCTTGGGTGAAGAAACTGAGTATATGATACCAGGCTGCAGGTCATGGTCTCAGACCAGATCTCAGGGCTGGGGAAGTGCATACATACACACATACACACACACCTACATCTCTAAGTTTCTTGTTCTGTTTTCTCTACTACTTCAAGGGTTCTGGAAAACTTAGGGTATGAACCCTAAGAACGCTGCTCTTCTAGCATTAAGACCCCCTTTTCTGGGCTGGAGAGATGGCTTAGCAGCTAAGCATTGCCTGCAAAGGATTCCCCAGCACCCATGTAAAGCCAGATGCACAAGGGGGCACATCCGTCTGGAATTCAATTGCAGTGGCTGAAGGCCCTAGCTCGCCCATTCTCTCTCTTTGCCTGCCTCTTTCTTTCTCTGTCACTCTCTCAAATAAATAAATAAATAAATAATATTTTTTAAAATGTCCCCTTTCTGTGGGCCAACTGAAGCTGTTACACCCCCCCCCACAGCCTTAGAATTGCTTGGAATTCAGATGCTTTTGAAATTCCAAATGGGAGAGGAAATGGCTCGGTGGGTAAGAGCACTTGTACAAATATGAGGACTTGAGTTCAATACTCAGCACCCACATAAAAAGCTGAGGAGGGGGAGCAATGTATGCTTGTAAATCCAGCATTAAGGTGGGTGGAAAGAGGTGGATCGCTAGGGCTCTCTGATCAGCTAGTCTGACTGTAAAATGGTGAACAGGTGTAAGAGCGGTAGAGGAGGGCACACAGGGTGTACCCATCTACACGCATGCATTCAGAAATTCCACATGGCTGCTTTAGTCACAGGAACAGGGGACACTGTGGTTTGGATCCCTTTTCTTGGCTTCACGAGAGTAAGCTTGAATCCAAACAGAGCACCCTTGTCTGGTTCTTTCCTCTGCCCCATAGGGATAGGTGGTGATGAGTGGTGGGATGCAGTGCAGAGAGCAGCTGGTTCAAACCCAGCCTCTTCCTTTTGTGTCCCTTCTCCACTGGCTTCCCTCCTCATGTCTTATCAGCCTCTGATGAGGAGGACTGACTTCCGTCTATTGGAGGAAATATTTTCTTTTTAAAACTCTTTGCAAAATGTCAATTTTCCCTCAGATGTATTCTGGGGTTAATGGGAAGAATGTGAGGAAATGCACTTTTGCCCACAAACCCCAATTTATCCTGGTATAGTTTGAATTAAAAGAAGAAAATCTCTCTCTCTCTGTGTGTGTGTGTGTGTGTGTGTGTGTGTGTGTGTGTGTGTGTGTGTGTGTTCATATGTGAGAGTGAGGGTGCACTTGTGACAGTGCGGGTATGAAGGTCAGAGGACAACTTCAGGTGTCAACCTCCACCTTCGACCCTGTTTGAGGCAGGGTCTCTCATAGTTCACTGCTAATGCTACAACCTCTGGCTTTCTGTGGGTTCTGGGGATCAGAACTCAGGTACCCATGCCATCTCAAGGAGGTGCTTTTACTAAGCCATCTCCCCAGGTTCTTAGCCTGACAGTATGATGCAGCTTCCCTGGAGCTACAGATACATGAGAGATGTGTGCCCACACTCTGGATGGGGCATCCTCAGGGTTCTTAGGATGCTGCCTTCTTTTGGGAGTTTCAAATGGACAGGACAGTCCCAAGATGATATGGACACTGGGTTGAGATTATCATGTTTTTTCTTTGTTGACTTAAGACAATTTTTAATTTTTATTAATTGATTTGTAAGCAGAGAGAGAGAAAGATAGAAGAAAGACCGACAGAGTGAGCATACCAGGGCCTCCAGCCATATGTGCCTCCGGCTTTATGTGGGTGCTGGGGAATTGAGACCAGGTCTTTAAGCTTTGCAAGCAAGTGACTTAACCACTGAGCAATCTCTCTAGCCCAAGGCAGTTTTTTTTTTTTTTCAAGGTAGGGTCTTGCTCTAGCCCAGGCTAACCTGGAATTCACTATGTTGTCTCAGGGTGGCCTCGAACTCTCAGCAATCCTCCTACCTCTGCCTCCCAAGTGCTGGGATTAAAGGTATGCGCCACCAAACCTGACTGTCCAAGACAATTTTTTGGACAATTTTTAATTGGCATATTTGTGCCTTCTTGTAGGATACGGTGTGATAATTTGACACATGTATACAATATGTAGTGATCAAGTTATGTCTATTTTGAAGACATCATTTTAGTAAGGCACTCTACCCCTGAGTTACCTCGCCAGCAAGAAATCATTTTGTCCTCTGGCTATAGGGACACCTGGCACCATCCCAGGGCAACGGAGTCTTAGAAGTTCTTTGGCAGAGTGTGAGCCAACATCCTTGCCTGAATTTGATGGGGTCTGCTTCGTGTCTGGGATACAACAAACAGTGTGAGCACTTCTTTCCCTCTGGGGTCTTCAGCCTCGGTAGTGTGCCCATGGTTCCCTCTGGCCTCAGCAGGCTGTGCTGAGGCCTGTTTAATTGCAGCGGATTGTTTGAAAGTGTTCTTAGAAGTAGAGCTTGCAGAGGGTACTCGTTCTGTCTTGCCCACACTGGCATCTTGCCATCTGTTTAGCTTTGCTGGTCACAGAGCATCAAAGAGCAGAGATGGAGAGGTAGATGAGAGGGTGGGTCTAGAGCCTGGAGACCCCAGATCTCAGTGAGAGTCTGTCTCAGTCCTGCTCAGTGTCACCCAGGTGCAAGGTTTTATGTCCCCTGGAGACTCCAAAAACCACCTTCCACATGTGCCTTTCAGAGGCAGAAGGGGAAAGGACAGAGGTGCCAAGGTCAGCCTGTGGGGTCAAGGTGGACAGGAGTGCTTGACATTGGAGCAGAACAACGGAGTTGGGGCCCTGTGGCTGGCATGGTGGCGCCTTCCTTTCTCAGCCCCAGGCACTTTCTCTAGTGAGTCATCAGCACACAACGATTAAGGCTCTTATTCTTCTTTACCAAGAAATAATTTCCTTCCCATCTGCCACCTTATGACCCAGGGCCTCCATTCCCGTGCTGAGAATACAGTGGCCTGTTGTACGTTCTCTCTGTTTATGTTCCGTTTGGGGGCTGAGGGACTGCCCTTTGACAGATGCACAGGAAAGAGATGGATACAGCCAGGGCCATGGAGAAGCAGGAAGATCAGGTGGGGGAGCACGGGAACCTCACACTGTGCTCCGGTACCCACAGGGGGCTTTGTAAGTTATCACCTCAGTAAGTCATCGGCTTCTGCAGCCGTGTAACTGGTGTGGCATCACTGGGAAGTCCAGGGAAACAAGCTTGTGGCTGCAACAGACTCAAGGGATCAGGAGTAGGTGACCACACACAGCCTGACCCGTGGCTGGATAGAGGTCCCCTTTCGGGCTCACTCATGTATGTGCATTCATAGCCAGGCCTCTTTATATTCAGTGCTGGTCTCCTAGACCTTGTCCCCTGCACTCTAGAACCCCTGGTCCCTCCCAGGGTGACTAGCAAATCTTAGTCATCCAAAGCTGAAACTCATTCATCTTCATGTGGTTCTAGGAGGCAGGTATGGTTTCACAGCAGAGGAAACTGAGTGAGGCTCAGGGATGTCAGCAACGTGCCCATGAGCACACAGCTAGAATGTGGCAAAGCCCGAGAGTGGGACTCTAGGCTTGCCCATGATGGCAAGATGCCTAGGCTGTCGACTGTGAGGGCCAACCTGAGTGAGAAGGGAAGTGCAGTGGGGTGTAAGGAGACAGCTTGTTCCCGAACTGGTCTTCTAAAATTCTGTCTCTTCTCCGAGGTTCTTGGCTACCCAGCCCCTTAGCTCTCATCGAGCCCTTTCCATTCTCTCCTTTGATCTTTATACAGAATTGGCAGATGAGGAAACTGAGGCTGGGGAGGAGTCCAAGATGGTGTAGCAGACATTAGCGTTATCCAGCATCGTTCTATTTTTTATACCACCTGCTTCTCCCATGATGGGGTCTCTAAATCCCAGGCTCAACCGTCCGGTGGGACGGGCTCTGTCCTTTTCCTGTGGCCTGCTTTGCCGAGGCCCTCTGGCCTCCCAGGCTTCCTCCACACACAGCACCTCTCTTCTCATTTTCCCAGGCCCCCTCATGGTCTGTCCAACTTCGAATGTGCTGCGCAGTGAGAAGCCGAGAGGCTGTCTGTTTGCTTGCTTGTTGACAGGCTGCATCTGCCAGGCCAGGCCTGGCCAGCAGTGCACTTAGCTTCTGCACTTCCCAGAAGACCCTATTAATGTGCAGGAGCCCAAGAAAGAGGGAAGGGAATGGGGGCAGGAGGCCACTGCTGGCCAGGGACCCTCATCCTCGGCACCTGACTGAATGACTTGAGCCATGATGTCACCCACTTGCTCTGGCTATTCCTGATTTTAACCACAACTGTATCCAGTTGGGTCACAGATGGGGCGGGAAGAGGGGACTGTCTTGTTGCTGAGCCAGCATCCTGAGCAGCCTTCAGAGTCACGGCTGTTTTGTTCCAGACTGCTTGTCTCCAAGGCCGTCTTCCCATGCCCCAAGAGTTAGTCCAGCTCATGGTTCTGCTTCAGTGGTACCCCTGCCTTTGTCCTCAACCCCACTTCAGAACTTGAAATGTCTTGCCCAGGCTTGAGTGCTGGCAGCCTCTGGTTTGTCTCTCAGGCCACAGCTTTGTACATCAGAGCTGGCTGTATCCTTCTCCAGCCTTGAAGAGGCAGAGGATCCCCTGGCATGCACCTCCCTCCTCGAGCCAGGCAGACCTATGTGCAGGGCTGGTGCAGGATGTTTAAAGAATTCTGGATCTGAAGGGAGATTACGGGGCCCAAAATATCATTCAAAAGGGACTTTCATTTTTTAAAATATAATAAAACCCAGAAAAGCTGGGCATGGTGGTACACATCTATAATCTCAGCACTCAGAAAGTAGAGGCAGGGGGATCAGAAGTTTAATACCAGCCTCAGCTGTATGAGATGCTGTCTCAAAAAAAAAAAAAAGAGAAAAAAACCAAAAATCACATGCTGTGTAGTACCAATACAGCTTTCCTCTAGCCCTCCTGACTGGGTGAGTCCTTTGAGATCCTGCCTGGCCAGGGCTGGAAGTGAACCTGACCTGCCTGCCCCATTCACCCAGTGATGTACGAGGGCTGACTTGTGAGAGCCAAAAATTTTGTGAGCTGATTGTTAAAAGCAACCATTATTTAAAAACTAATTATACAAACTTACCATTAGATATATTAAAAACAAGGGCAAGGGCTGGGGATGTAGCTCAGTAATGGAGCACTTTCCTTGAATGCCCAATGGGATTCAATCCCCAGCAACACAAAACACACACACACACACACACACACACACACACACACAAAACAAGGGCAACAGATGCTCAAAACTCATCCCTTCCTAATTATTTTGCTACCTTTTATAATTTATGTACATATACTATATGTGTTGCACACACTGACTGGGTTCAGTGACATCATATTGGTAGCTTGGGTTGGACTGTTGTGAGAATATTTTCAAATTAGTTCAGCATTTGATTTTTGTCCTTATTTTGATAATTGTCTAGACTTAAAACAGTGATGGAGAAAATGTTAGAAATGAAGACTAAATTTAAAAGTGTCATTATGGCTGGGAAGATGGCTCCGTGGATAAAGCGCTTGTCAGTCAAGCCTGAGTACCTGAGCTCAGAACTCTCCAGACCCCATGTCAAAAGCTGGAAGCTGTAGAGGATTGCTCTAACCCACCATGCTGAAGGCAAGTTGGGAAACAGAGACAGCAGAAATTCCTGGAGGCGAGAGGTAAGCAACAAGATCCAGAGAGAGAAGCGTTGCCTCAAAAGACGTGGAAAGGCTGGTCGACAAGTTGTCCTTTGACCTCCATACATGTGCTGTGGCTTACATGCACCTGCTTTTGCACTCAGACACGTGCACATACATGCACGAACATACAAAATAAAAATAAAAACGTGTGCGTTGTCTATAGCACACAACATTGAAAAGAGATTCTTTTTTTTAAAAATATTTATTTGTAAGAAGAGAGAGTAATAATGGGCATGCCTGGGCCTCCTGCCTCTGCAAAAGAACGCCAGACACATGCGCCACTTTGTGCATCTGGCTTTACATGGGTCCTGGGGAATCAAACCCAGGCTGGCTGGCTTTGCAAGCAAGTGCCTTTAATCGCTGAACCACCTCCCAGCCTGAAGAAAGATTCTTCTAGTATTCAGAAACTACCATGCCATTTTGCAAAGAAGTTGCGCGTGTCATTGACAAACAGGTGGAACTTTGGCATGTTTTGGCTGTTTCATTTTTTGTCTCATGTGTTAAGTGAAATATCACCATGTTCGTGTAGGAGCTCCATTCAGGCCTGGTTGTTGAATGGTCACCATGATACAGCTCAGCTGCGTGTCCTGTGCATCTTCCCGCCTTCCTGTCTTTGCTTCTGCCTGTTTGCATAGACCTCCATGCCCCAGTCTTTCATTCGCTGACCTTAAACAGAGAATAAGTATCAAGTGTGCACTGTGCGCTGGGTGCCAGGTCTCGGGGCTGGAGAAGGAACAACAAGGAGAACCAATAGGAGAACTTCCAAGTTGCAAGCTCTCCCTTCCTCTTAGGTGTGTGGATGGACCCCTCTGTTTTAGTCTCTGTTGGGACCACTTCACACTGACAGGGGACAAGTCTCAGCTCAGGGTCTGAGCGGGGTGGTGTGTGAATGACCTGGAACCTGAGAGGAAACCCAGATGGCCATGGAAGGGATTTGTGGGAAGATGCCCATAGGGGAAGTGGAATCATAGTGGTGTTGGTTGGGGAAGTGGGGTGCCGCCCTCCAGCTCATGCTTTGCTCATGGTTCTCTGCTGTGTGTGGTATTGAAGGAGATCCAAGAACGAGACTTCTGAAAAAGAGTTAAAAATATTTAATATAAGAAATATCAGGATAGCCGGCTCACCGTCTGGTCTATTTGATCAGCAAACACAAGTGCCTGCCAGGCGCCAGGTGCTGCAAGCTCAATAAGCTGTAATGCAGTGTGATCGGCGCTCTTCCTCCCCCAGGCCTTTTCCGACCAGTGGGGCAGTTTATAATCCAGACTGCTGGCCAGGGAGCACAGTGGCTGGTCAGAATGCTCCAGAAGCCTTCCCAGGCTCTGGGATCACCAGACCCTCATAGATAGCCATTCTTCCTATATCTGGTCACTCCACATGAATGCCAGGATGCTTGCCTCTCAGAGGGTGGCAAGGACTGTCTTATAGGGAGACCATTGGGGAAAACTTGTGGCATAAGTGAAGAAAGGAAAGAGGGAGACAGGCCTCAGAGGTGTCCAGAGAGAGAGAGAGAGAGAGAAAGAGAGAGAGAGAGAGAGAGAGAGAGAGAGAGAGAGAGAGAGAGAGAGAGAGAAGCAAGGGACAAAGCCTTAGAAGCCTTTGTCCTTTGACATCAGGCAGGGGACCACAAATTCCTTTGTGTTTATAAAGGTTCTGCTCAAACTTCACCTCCATTGACAATATTTTCTTCCTTTCACTCAGGACAGGTAGTTTATCCCATGTTCTTGTGTCAAAGGTTCCAATATGATCTAACTAAAAATAGCCCCTTCCTGCAGAATAATGCTCAGGCACACACACACACACACACACACACACACAGAGCACACATGCCTAGTTGTACATGTTGGGAGCCACCCACCAACTATACATCAAAAAGCCTGCTTCAGGCTGGGGAGATGGCTCAGGGGTAAAGAGCATGAGGGCCTGAGAGGACCCCAGACTGCCAGAATCCATTCCCTAGGACACACATAACAGCTGTGCCTGGCCAAGCTCATCTGTAACCCCAGTCCTGTGGGGACTCCAGAAAACTGAGCTCCACATTTAGAGATTGTCTCAAGGGATGAACCCTAAAGGGAAGACACCTGACCTTCTCCTCTGGCCTCCACACATAGATACAGGTATATATGCACATCCATATGCACACACCACACACACAAGAAGCCTGCTTTAATGGATGTGATCCCCTACAGGCACATACACCCTGGTCCTCAGGAGTCCTGATGTCTACTCCAGTTCTGGGCAGATAGACCATGATTTCTGTGTAATGGTGGGTGCATGAATGAGTGGACGTATGTAGTAAGCAGTGTCCTGCTGTGCCATGACCTATCCAGAGCATTGAAGTCATGGGGAAGGGCCAGCTGGGACGGAGGAGGAGAGCATGATAGCCCTGTTCTGTCTGGCCCAGAGTTTGGTTCTACCCATTATCCAGGAGGCCCACTAAGTCCATAAGATTTTTTTTTCCAGGTAGGGTCTACTCTAGCTCAGACTGACCTGGAATTCACTATGCAGTCTCAGGGTGGTCTTGAACTCATGGCAATCCTCCTACCTCTGCCTCCCGAGTGCTGGGATTAAAGGCGTGCGCCACCATGCCCGACTCATAAGATTGTTTTTGAAGTGAAAACTTAGAACATGGTGTCTGACACATTGATAATGAGATAGACTATTTGAAATTGGGCTTATGAGGCAAATCATGGGTTGTATGGTTTTATTCCTGCAGCTAACTGGGTTGTTCTTAGAGCTTTTGTGCTCTGAAAGGTGGCAATTGGAAGTTGCATACCCCATAGAGAACAGGTTAGTCCTCCAGTTCTGGGTAGAGGGGTCCTCATGTCAGCCCATCTGCCCTCTGCCTTTTCCATGGTCACCTGTTTTAAGTGGTGACCCTAAACTGAGCTATCTCCCCAACCTTCTTTTTTAAAAATATTTTTATTTATTTAATTATTTACTTATGAGAGAGAGAGAAAGAGAGAGAGAGAGAGAGAGAGAGAGAGAGAGAGAGAGAGAGAGAATGGGTGCACCAGGGCCTCCAGCCACTGCAAACAAACTCCAAATGAATGTGCCACCTTGTGCATCTGGCTTTACATGGGTCCTGGGGAATCGAACTGGTGCTTAGGCTTTGCAGACAAGCGCCTTAACTGCTGAGCCATCTCTCCAGCCCCTCCCCAGCCCTTTTGATGGTACCCTTCTCTTCCCTCTCTCCAAGATGACAGATCCATGGCTTCATGTTTTTCTTCAACTTTGGACGCATATATATATATATATATATATATATATATATATATATATATATATATATATATATACCTTCTATTTTAATCTCTGTTCTCCACATTAGAGCACGTAACAATGTCAAATTGTTGAAAACTGTGGGGTGGGGAAATCTACAGCACTAAAATTTGCTTGGAAAACAGTTGTCACGGAGATAGATTTTGCAAAACATTTCCTCCCGGGAGAGCTTTTCTTTTCCATGTCTCCCCATGCCCAACATGGCTCTCCTGTGCGGTCCTGGTAGGCAGAGGTACCACTGGCAGGTAATTTGTCTAGCCAACATCTAATTATGAATTAGAGCCCTTGCTGGCATCTTTACAGCTCGGCAGTCAGTGGTGGTTGAAGTTCAAGTTCAGTGCATGGTGCCTCTGAACCTTGGACACACAGGAAGGATGCAAGATTTCTTGGTCCTGGCTCTAGGCGAGAGCGTGGGATACTGTAAACTGCGCTAGCAGACGATGGATGCACCTCACAGATGTGGCTGAAATTGCAAAACGTTGTTCCACTAAAGGAAAAGGTGAAGGCTGGAGAAGGGCTGAGACTCAAGGTCCTCCGTGTGGAGATCTTTATCTCATGCTTAGGTGTGCTGGTTGCCAGGTGCCAGCCACTGCTACTAGGAGGATCTGTCCCTGCTGGACACGCATCAGCTGTGAGCAGACCTGTAATCACCACCTGTAACGATGCAGTGAACATAGTGCTGGCCTGGTTAGAGTTACAGCCGCCAGTCCTGGCAGGTGGTTAATTCCAGATCTCTCCGCTCCCACAGAGGAGCATGACCTGTGTGTAGACAGTAGGAGAGTTGCTGAGAAAGGCAGAGGTGGCTCGTCTCAACACTATCCCCGGTTGGGTTGGAATTTTATTGTATTTCCATCATCTTTAATTATAAAAGCTATTACTATGGAGTATATTATCATTATTACTTATTTTTTGGTAATGTTGCCTGAACATTCTTTCGTATCCAAAATACATGTTTCTGTAGTTAGGAGCTAAAGAAGGGAGCTTTCCCTCTCTCTTAGCCATTTTGCCATTCCAGTATTATAAAAAGGGGATGGACAGATAGACCAAGTGGCACATGTATCAAGAGTTCGTTTGAAGAGACTAGAGGCCCTGGCACACCCATTCTCTCTTTCCTTGCAAATAATTTTTTTTTTTAAAAAAAAGAAAGGGCTGGAGGTCTAGCCCAGTGGAAGGAGTGTGTGCCTAGCATGAATGAGGCCTTGGGTTGAGTCTACAATACTGAAAAAAAAAATTGGGGGAAGTGCAGGCAGTGGGGGTAATACATGGACTTCTGAAAAAGACTTCCCTTCAACAGAGAAATTCTTCCCGAGGCAGCAAGCAAGAGACTTCTTATAAACAGTTCAGCTGCTCTCTTCCACGGGAGAAGCCTGTCTCTCTGCAGGGCACATTCTGCACACCCTTGCAGACTGCAGAAGTTGTGACTCCAGGTTTTTGATGACTTTCAACTCAATAAGTGATCACTGTGGAGAAAATGGGGCAATAGTTAGCTATTTCAGGTAGAGTCTGCACCTCTGTGAAGTTGGGTTATCTCTTCATCCTGCTGATTTTGAAAATGCCCGTTAATGGAAGAAATGGTGGTCGAGTTATCACCAGAAGTACTTAAAATCATTCTCTTTAAAAGGTCACACTGGTGGGATTTTCAGATAACACTTGGCATTGCTGGTTTTTTTTTTTTTTTCAATTTTTAAAGTGGAAAAGCAGCTTCTCCGACCATGGGGAGAGGTCACCTGCAAGCGCCCGATCTCTAGCTGTGGCTGTGACCCCCACAGAAGTGGTTATCACTTAACGATAATTACATTCCGTATTGTTCAGCTAAACTCTTGAGATGGACTGATTGGCATATTTAAATCTCATCTCCCAGGCTTGCTAATTATCATAGCCTAGTTGGAAAAAAGAGACACCCTCATCAAATAACTATTTAGTGATGCTTTGCATTTTAAGATTTTTGCTGGATTCGCAAGAAGAGGAGAGATGGTTCTTTCCCCCTAACCTCAAGAGGACTTAAACTTTTAATGGTTTAAATAGCCATTGCTAATCACTCAGGGAGCATTTTTGCATCTAAGTCCTCCAGCATTTTGCTTCTTTTCCATGTGACCCCCTCTCCCACTTGGCAACTTCCCGTCCAGTCGACAGGCAGTGGAACCCCAGCTAATGAGACTCAGCTCATTAAGGAAGTCTGGGTACAGCCAAGCCTGGGGTCACTGCCACCTTTCTCAGGTTCACAGTGGGCCACCAGGTCTCTCGTGAAAACGCGAAGGAAAAGGAAAGATACAGTGGAGCAGCTTGGCAGGTGGAGTAGAGGCCCCTTCTTAGACAAGGCACCCCACCTCACTTCACCCCCTCCCGCCCAGCTGACAGGCCTAAGCAACAGTGCTTTTTAAAGAAAACAAGATGGTTTCCTTCCTTTATACAGAATATACGGCTGTCAGGGACAGACATCTCACCCAGGCTTCCCTTTTGTAGGAAATGTCAGAAAAAGCCTGTCTCTGAGATTTAAGAAGGAGCCCCAGCGAGCCACCATCCCCCACGGCGGTACCTCCAGAGCAAGTACGGGAAAGAGGAATTTTGTGAAGGCTTTGTCACATCACCTGTCACGGCTGTCCCCTCATTTGTCTCCCGTCTGTGGAAGGGTCTGTTTTGCCCACGCGGTGGGAGCTGCCATCTCTTGCGGCAGGTTTAAGGGGCCCCAGCAGGAAGCCCAAATCTGGAGGCAGCTTAGGCTAGAGACAATCCTGGTCCCATCAGAGCCAGCTGACACGGCTCTCTGGGAGTGGGATGTGCGATTCCAGGGAGGTGGGAGGAGAACTAAAACCCGAGCCAAGCTGAGCCTCTGGAATTCAAGCAAAGTTGAGCATACATGCGTGTGTGCGTGCGCTTTGATTGTGATCACTGAACAGTTCAAAGGATGAGTTTCCTCTCTCTCCTGGCCCGGCCCACTGGTTCATCGAGGAGGGCTTTCAGTTTTCAGAGCTAATTGCTCTTTGGTGTCTGTTCCAGAGGTTTGAAATCAAACTACCTGATGTTCATTCTGCCTGCTCCCGTGTGATTAGGTTGTCTTTTATAAGACGGCTAACAGGAATCGTCTCAAGAACACAGAACTTGTGCTCAGTCCTGTCAAAGGAAATATCTGAAGTCCTGCAGGAGCGAGAAGACGACGCCACCAGTCCTTATTAGGAGTCCAGAAGTACCATCACGTGTCATACATCACACAGACCAAGAAAAAAGAGAAGGAAACCTGGCCCAAGCTGCTGATGAACGCAAACTCAGGAGTGCTTATGGGGTCGGCAGCTCCTTGGCTTCAGGATGAACGAGTCTGGGGTGGAACAGAGAGAAGGCTCTGCATTTCTTGGGCTAGCAGGCCATTTATTCCTTCAGTATTCATTAGGGGCTCACCTCAGCTATCATCCTAGAGGTCCTCCTCTCCCACCCCACCCCACCCCACCCACTCAGCAACCTCTAGCCCTCACCTGACTTAATTTTGCTTCATAGTGTCAAGTCCAATTCAACATTTTCTGCTCGTTGCTATTTTCCACCCTCACTGGGATTTGCATGCCATGGGGCAGGGGTTTAGCTCTTTTCTGCTGTATGTGATGGAGCACAGAGTACAGTGAGATGCTCAGGACATGATTTCTGAGTTGGTGTCAGGTTGGGGGAGGGGGAAGTAGGACCATGAAGAAGCTGTAATCAGACAGACCTGGGTTTGAATTCAAACCCTCTACTTCCTGGTAGTGTGCCTTGAGTTCCTGAATCTCTCTGACCCCTTGCCTGTAAGATGGGCTTGACACCTCCTTCCTGGAGCCATGGAGGATTGTAGCTGGAAGGATCACATTTGGCACGGGGGCTGATACACAGAGGTGCTCCATGAACCCTGGCTCATCCTCCACCCTAGATTGATGTAATCTTACTGAACAAGCAATAGGACCCTTCCTTCCTGTTCTACAGCCTCTGGGGTTTTCATGCCTCCTTTTTTGTTTTTAATTTTTAAATATTTTGCTTATTTATTGATTTGCAGAGGGGAGAGAGAAAGAATGGGCATGCAAACAAACTCCAGATACGTGAACCATTTTGTGCATCTCACTTTATGTGGGTACTGGGGAATCAAACCTGGGTTGTTAGGCTTTATAGGCAAGCACCTTAACCACTAAGCCATCTCTTTAGCCCTCAGAATTTCTGAGGAGAACTCTGCCTATCTTTTGCTTCAAGGAGAAGCACCAGGAAATGTGACTTTTCTAGATGTTTCCATGTGGGTTCCGTATCCAAAGCCAGCTTCTTGAGAGATGGCATGGTGACAACCAGCACGCAAGACTCCTGACCTCCTGGAACCTTTGCCCACCCATGGCTCAGGGCTTCCGGGAAAGCCCATGGATCAGAAGCAGATGGCAGAATTTCCAAGATTTCAGACTCCAGGCTGAAACCAACCCATGGAGATGGCCACTGACAGTGCTCCAGCTGGGTCTGTCTACCACACTCAGCTCCCCACACTCTCATTTCTTACAGTTTGGACAAAAGAACAGCCTTTTTCATGTTTCCAGGCTCTGGTCTCTGCTGGGGCAGCGCTGCCGACCACGCCTTCCAGCCGATGAGCCTTTAGGGAGCTGGAATACGGATGTCTCTGCCTTCAAAGAGGGCAGACATGGGCATGAGGCAGCCGATCCTCATTCTCATTCTTGTGTGCCACACGCGGCCCAGAGGTGCTGGCTGAGTTCATGTTTTGTTGGTTCGCTCATTAGACAGAGAGGCAGCCAGCTGAGATGAAGGGACTCAGCCAGACCCTGGCTTCACACTGGCTCTGCCACCTGCCGGCTGCACAGCCCGGAACGGTGGACATGGAACCTCTTCATCTCACCTCAGAGCATTTTGCTGTCACGGTGACTAGCACGGGTTCTGAAGAGCCGGGCACTGCCACCTTCTGTTCCCAAGGCCATGGGCAAGTGAACTCACCAGCCAGGGCTCCGTTCTATCCTAGCTGGCAAGGTTGGTGTGGGATTACATGTTTGCCAAGGGCCTAGCATCGGGCACACTTTTAGTGCTGGGGACATCCCCTGCTGGGTGACTGAGGCCATTGTCAGGAAATGCTAAGGCTACATGGTGTTCACAGTCTGCAGAGCCAGACATGCAAGGAATTACTATCCCTAGAGGAGACAGGTGCTCCACTGATGGGTTGAGAGGGTGGAGCCTCTATTTGAGTGATCAACTCCCTAGGTAGGAAGTGCAAGGAGATTGGTGGCCTGGTTTGTTCATTGGCAGGTACAAAGGTCCTGAGGTAGTGTGTTAGTTTCCTAATTGCTACAGTGACAAATCACACAACTCTGTGACTTAAAACACAAATTTGTTCTCTTACTATTCTGGAAGTTGTAAGTCTGAAAGTTCTCACTGGACTAAAAATCAAAGTGTTGGTTGGGCTGTGGTCCTTTCTGGAAGTTCTGTGTGAGCCAGTCAGGGTTCTCGAAAGAAATAGAAGCTAGAGGGTAAAGAAAAGCTGGGTGCAGTGGCGCAGGCCTGTGCATGCCTGTAGTATCAGCTACTTAGGAGGCTAAAACAGGAGGATTGCTTGAACCCAGGACTTGTAGGTAGCCTAAGCAACATAGTGAGACCCTATCTCAATGATAAAATACTGAAAATGCAAAATAAGGAAGATCAGAGAAGAGATAGGTGGGTGGATGTGAGGAGAATTGGCTCAGACAGTCAGGAAGGGAGACAGATCCTCTGAAAGACCATCTCATAAGTTAGAGAACCAGGGAAGTCAATGATGTGGCGCAGTGTGGGGTGAGGGCTGGAGATCCTGGGGATGGGTGCTGGAATGAGTCTGTCCATAGGCCAGAGGGAGCTCTGATGTCCACAAGCTGCAGAAGTGTCTGCGTAATTCCTGGAGAGAGGAGGCGCATCTGACTTGCTCTCTTTGTCCCACCTGGGCATCCGGGCCTCCTCGTGGATTTCTGTCGCACTGGTTTCCTGTGTCAGTGAAGCAAGGTCACCCAGGCACTGTCTCTGTCCTGCACCTGTCTCTCGGCCCATACCTGGCACCTGATCTGTGCCAGAGAGAGGGGTGGGGGCCTCACTAGAGTGGCAGAGCTGGGGTGTGCTCCCAGGTCTCATCCTCTGTGGATCACTTGCCTGTACATAACAGCAGTGTGGGCACCTCACTAAGGAGAGTGAGCCACCCACGCTGGAATTTGTCGTTGTGCACGGCCCTGGCAAGGCCTACAGGGCACATTAAAGCACCTCTACCTGAGATCCTCTTCCATGAGCAGCCCCAGGGGCTCCACCTCTGAGGTACCCACATGTATTTATAGTGGGCTGTGTGCTGGCTGCTGTGCGCAGATGGAGCCCTCAGAGTCTCATGGAGCCTAGGCTAGGTAGGATGAGGAAACGGGTTTTAATTAATGAATGGCACTGTCATTGTAAAAGTCCACCTTTAACATGTCTCCATGACAGGGGTTCAACCTGATGCAGGAGGCTGGAAAGGCTTCTTTTAAGAAAGAACAAGAAGCCAGGGATGGTGGCTCAAGCCTGTAATCCCAGCTCATGAGTTCAAGGCCATTCTCAGCCTCATGAGTTCAAGGCCAGCCTGGGCTACATGAAACTCTGTGTCAAAACAAAACAACAACAAAAAACAAAACAAAACAAAAAGTGGCAACTAATCTGGGCGCTGACCAATAAGCAGAACTCACCAGACAAAGAAGAGGGGGAGATGGTCCCTGAACAATGCAGGTTGCATGCAAAGGCCCTGTGGCGGGGGAGAGGGACACGCATGCTCTTTGAGGAACTGAGGCTGCTGGGATGGAAATGGACAGGAGAAACTGCCTGGTGCCATGAATGGGTGGGACTCTCTGGGGCTTGGTTGGTCTCATTGAGGAGTTTGAGCTTTCCACCTGATGGAAGGGAGCCAGAGCCAGTGTGTGAGTGTGTTGGGGCAGAGTGGAGCTGGCAGTGAATTTATATTTCGGGTAATCACTGCAGCTAGTGTGGAGGATGGTGTTGGAGGCAGCTGCAGGATCCCACGGAGAGGTGTGCTCCGGGTTAGGGTGCTGCTCATGGAGGTGGTATGAGCAGTGGGGGGGGGAGAGAGAAAGAGAGAGAGAGAGAGAGAGAGAGAGAGAGAGAGAGAGAGAGAGAGAGAGAGAGAGAGAGGCCTGATGCTGTTTATCCGGCTCAGATTGTGGGCTAGCGGCTGTGTTCAACACCTCAGTATGGTATCTTCTTGCCACTCAGGGTTGTTATGAGGGGTGAGTATTCCTGTCCCTTTTCAGGAGAGGAATCTGAGGTTAAGTCACTCAGTAAGGCTGCACAGCCAGCAGCGGCAGCAGCCTGTGGGACTTCAGCAGGTTCTTGATTCAGCCCTGACTGGGTTCTTCAGGATTAGACTGGGAACCAGGATGCTAAGTTCCTGATGGGCACAGCTGCTGGTCCTGGATCATGTTGAAGTGGACAGGAGCTTGGTCCTTCAGAGCTCACACTCAACTATGGCACCCTAGGACTGCCCAGGCTAGGTTGGCTTTTGAGGCTCAAGCTTGTATCCTTGTGGGCAGAAAGGGAACTGTCTGGAATGTGAGATCATTTCCTGTCCCTGAGCAAACCTGAGCTTGGGAGGCTGGGGTAGCACCTCCCTGCTCTGTTCCCTCCCAAAGACCACCAAAGCCCACTGTGTGCAGTTTCTGCATAGCATACCAGAAGTCATGGGTGCTCGTGGGGCCTCAATGACTCTCTCCTGTTGCACACACAGCTGGGGTGGGCCAAGAAGTCCAGGATAAACCAGGCATGGTGGCTCACACCTGCAGTTCCAATACCCAAGAGCTGAGGCAAGAGGATTGCTGTGAGTTCCAAGCTAGCCTGGGCTACAGAGTGAAACTCTGTCTCAGAAAGAAAGAAAAGGAAGGAGGTCAGGGTCATGTCTCAGTTGGTAGATGAGTGCTTCCTTAGCACACATGAAACCTTGATTCCATCCCCAGCAGAACCTGGTTGGGTGGCGCACATCTGTATTCCTAATACCCAGAAGGTAGCTGGAGGATCATTTAAGGTCATTCTCAGCCACATAGCGAGTTTGAGACCAGCCTTAGCTATAGGAGACCCTGTCAAAAAAAAATTTGAGAAAAAGAGAAGGCAGCCTCATCTACAGAGTGAGTTCAAGGTCAGGTCAGTTTGATCTAGAGTGAGACCCTGCCCACCCCTCCAAATCAAGAACAAGCTGGGCTTGGTGGGATACACCCTTAATCCCAGCATTTAGGAGACTGAGGTAGGAGGATTGCTGGGAGTTTCAGGTCTGCATGGGTCAGAGTGAGACCCTGCTGAGAGAGAGAGAGAGAGAGAGAGAGAGAGAGAGAGAGAGAGAGAGAGAGAGAGAGAGAGAGAGAGAGGAAGGGAAGAAGGGAGAGAGGGAAGGAAAGAAAGAAAGAAAGGAAAAGGAAAGGAAAGAAAGAGAAGAAAAAACTAGCACGGACAGTGTCAAGCCAGCAGCTGGTTCGTGGGCTGTGGGGGAGGACCCCCCCCATTCTAATCCATGCACGCACTGTCTTCAGATCCCTAATCATTGCAGACCAAATCCTGGCCTGCAGATGGGGCCAGGTGTCCCTGCTGGGCGATGCTGTGAGCACTGGTCTTTAATGACAGGACACCCTCCTTCTGGGAAGCTTGGGAGGGAACAGCTGTGCTCTGGGTCACTGCTGGACTTGGCCCCTTGTGGCCACTTTGATCTCTACAGGAGCCACCTCCCTCTCCCCGCTGGCTGGGGCTCGTCCTCTTCCTCTCGAAGGCCCCCACAGAACATTCTGACACAAACTCCCCATTCCTTTCCCCTCTGAGGCTGTCTGCACATTTCCTCCCCTCCTCAATGCGTCCTTTCCTCTGCTGGTCCCACTGTGTGTGCTCCTCTGTGGGGTGGGCATCCAGTGCCCCGTGAGGCTGTGCAACCCCAGAGAACTCTGTGTCCACCCAGTCAGTAGTGTTTGTTTTGAGGTCTCTTGTCACCACAGCATGTCCAGGTGGACAGGAACTTCCTTTGTTGGAGGAATAATTGGTGTCTTGGGATTTGGCCCTGTGCACTGGGCCGGCCTTGTTCTGGACTCTGGGAAAGGGAAGGCTTTGGGGTCTGTGACCAGAGGCTCTCTGAGTGCTAGAAGGATCTCAGACCTCCAAGCTACCTTCTGTCTTGCATGCCCATGCATGTGCTCTCTCTCTCTCTCTCTCTCTCTCTTTCTCTCTCTCTCTCTCTCTCTCTCTCTCCATTGGGAAGTTCTGGAACCCATTGCAGGCAGAATGATAAATTGTCTTGGAATTTGGTTTTCTTGTGACAGTCATGTTCTCGAGTTTGCCGTAGCTCAGGCTGCCCCCACCCCAGTCATCTGCTTCACCTTCCTGGCTCCTGTTCTTGGAGAGGTGATTATCCAGTGCTCTTCATTATTATTATTATTATTATTATTATTATTATTATTATTTGTACTTATGCATTTGTGTGTGGGTGTGTGCATGCCTTGGCACATGTGTGGAGAACAGAGGACGAGTTTGGGCCATTGGTCCTCACTGTCTATCTTGTTTGAGATAAGGTCTCATTGTTTACTGCTGGCCTGGCCTGTAAACTTCTGGAATCTTCTGTCTCTGCCTCCCGTGGCACCAGGCACATTGGGATTACAGTTGCTGCATCCAACTTTACATGGGTTCTGGGGATCTGAACTCTGGTCACCAGGCTTGTTCAGCAAGAGCATTTAACCACTGAGCTACCTCCCCAGCCTCCTTTGTTATTGTGTGTGTGTGTGCGCGCGTGCGCGTGCAAGTGTGTATGTGCGAGCGTGTATGTGCGCACAAGTGCATATGTGCCACAGTCAGTGCATGTGTGGAGGCCAGAGGACAAGCTCTTGTGTCAGTCCTCCCCTTCTACCTTGTTTGAGGCAGGGTCTCTGGTTTCTCCCCCTGCATTCTCCAAGCTGGCTGGCCCCCGAGCTTCCAGTGGGTTCTCCTCTCCACAAGCACGCTGGGTTTACATCCATCACTACAATGTCTGGTTTGATGGGAGTTCTCCATTGGAACTCAGGGACCAGTTCTGTATCCACTGAGCCATCTCCCCAGCTCATGCCAGTGTTGCCACCTCTGTGCCCTGGCCATGGACGGTCACTCTCCTCTCCAGGTCTCACCTAGTTCTTATAAAGTGCGGCTGAGGGAGGAGATTGGGTCTCTGGCCCTAAGGTTCTGGTTGACTAGAATCTGGACCTGAGAGGCCCTTCATACTGTTTCCCCTGTGGCTGAGCTTCTCCGACCCCCATCTATGGAGAGTCCTTACACACCTCACTGGGCTCCACCTCCCCCAGGACCCTCTCCCACCCTTTGACTCAAAGGGGTCAGTACCATTTCTTCTCTCTGTTTCATGTTAACAACTTTTGTCTTTCATATCACAAATATTTCTAGATCATCATTGCAGAAAACTCAGAAAATAAAAGTTAATAAAAAACATTTCTTAAACTTCTTACTATCAGACATAACTACTCTCAATATTTTGGTGTCCTTTCTTCTAGTCTTTTAAATATTATTTGTGTGCATGCTCATATGTGTGTACGTGTGCCTGTTTGTGGAGGTCAGAGGATGACTTACACATCTGTCCTTGCCTGTCTGCCTGGTTTCTTATTGGATCTCACTCTGCTTTTCACTGTTGCACTACCCACAAGCATCCAGAAAATTCTCGGGTCTCCTCCTCTGTCTCGCAATCAGTGTCAGCTTATTGTGCTGGGATTACAGAAGTCCACCATGGCTTCTGGCTTTTTATGGGGGTCTGAGGATCAAACTCGGATACTCTGGCTTGAGTGGTAAATGCTTTTGTCCCAGCCCAGGCTTTTTTATAGCACTTATATGTAGACCAGAGATTATCATTCTGTATAATTTGATATCTTGCTTTATACTTAATATGACATAATGAGCCTTCTTTGCCTATCACTAGGCATTTGAAAACATGATTTTTAATATCTGTGTACTGTTTTGCATCTGAGACAGTTTTTAGACTCTGCATAATTATTTCTAAAAAAAATTCGAGCCAGGGCTACAGAGTTGCCTCAGCAGTTAAGAGCATTTCTCTGCATGAGGGCCTGGGGAGGCTGGAGGGACTGCTCAAGCTTGATCCCCAAACCTGCATAAGCAGCAGCATTGGCGCATGTGTCTGTAACCTCAGTCCTCTGGGGAGCAGAGACCATAGCATCTCCAGAGCTCAGGAAATAAACAAGTGTATGGGGCACCACACGGGCACATACACATGCATACACCATGCACACACCACACACAGTACTGATCCTGGCAAGTCTGTGAAACACCCGAGTTGTGGGAGATAAGGTGGGCACAAAGCTGCTCAAATGTAAGCTGGGCAGTTTTTCTTTTGTTGTTGTTGTTGTTGGTTGTTTGAGGCAGGGTCTCACTCTAACCCTGACCTGGAACTCACTCTGTAGCCCAGGCTGGCCTCCAACTCACAGCGATCCTCCTATCTCTGCCTCCCAAGTGTTGGGATTAAAGGCCCACGCCCAGTTTGTTGTTTGTTTTTATTTTATTTTTTCAGACAGGATCTCACTCTGTAACCTAGACTGGAACTCTTTATATAGCCCAAGCTGGCCTTGAACTTGCAGTGATCCTCCTGCCTCTGCCTCCCAAATGCTAGGTTTACAGGCATGAACCATCCTCCATGCCCTGCCTCACTGCGTTAATTTTATCTCTCCAAGCAGATTGCTTGACTGTATTGTCATAATATTGTTACATGCTTTCCTATGTGCCAGGCTTTTCACAGCGCCAACCTGTAAATACCCCATGTATGCTAATAACTTAGAAATTATATCCTAGCCCTTTCTCAGAGGCTCTGGCCTAAGAAAAGCCTTTGAAATATTTTGTACACAAAGATGTTCACTATAGCATTACTTTGCAGTGGCCCCAGAGCAGGAAGATTGTGTGATGATGATGATGATGACAAATCTGCTTGCTAGGCTATGGCATTGCTATTAAAAGTGAGCTTGGGCTGGGGGAGGTGGCTCAGTGGCTAAAGGTGCTTGATTGCAAAGCCTGCTGTCCTGGGTTCAATTCCCCAGCACCCACATAAGGTCATATGCACAGGAGACCCTAGTGGGCTCTCCCTCCCTCTCTCTCTCTCTCTCTCTCTCTCTCTCTCTCACACACACACACACACACACACACACATGCAAATAAAACTTTTTAAAAGTGAAGCTTACAAAGTGTATGTCATAAAGTTAAATGTGTTTGTCTCATAATCATAGGGAGAAGCAGTGGTACTTGGGGAGGAAAAGAGTAGAAAGACACCAAAATGGGGATGGTGGTTGAGTTGAATGATGGGGAATTGCTTCCCTTCTGTCTGCCTCTCTGCAGTGAACCAGAGTGCCTTTCGGATGTTCATACAGATAGATGGGTGGGTAGAGAGCTATCAACTTTATTTTTTCAATTATCCATAACAATCTCTCTGTCCACTTTGTGTTGCTATGACAAAATGTTTGTGGTGGGTACTTTATAAAGAAGAGAGGGAGGCTTCAGAGATGGCTCAGTGAGTAAAGCAGTGCCATACAAGGACTGGAGTTTGGATCCCCAGCACCCACATAAATGCCAGGCGGGTGTGGTAGCCTACATGTAATTTCAGGATTCAAGAGGCACAGAGACAGGATTCCCAGGGCAAGCTGGCTAGTGAGACGAGCTAAATCAGTGAGCTCCAGTTTCAAGTGAGAGCCCCTACTTCAGTAAACAAAGTGGAAAGAAATTGAGGAATGTCAGCTTCTGGCTTCTAGGCACATGCACCAACACACACGCGTGTCCACAAACATCGTACACACATACACAGGTATGCAGGTAAAAGAAAGAGATAATTTAGCTCACAGTCTAGGAGCACGGGGCCACATCGTAGTGGCAGCCACATGGTAAGAGAGGAAGCCAGAGGAGACCAGCAGCTGAACTCACTCTAGAAGAACCCTCCTGCTGAGCAGGTAACCTAGTGCAGTGATACCTAGCCCAGTCCAACAAGACCCACATTAATCCCTCCCCAGAGTGGTGCCCAGTGACCAGACCCTTCCTTGGGACCTCACTGCTCAGAGGTTCACACCTTGCCATACCTTACTCTGGGGACCAAGCCTCCCACATGTGAACCACATCCAAACAGCAGCAAGGGATTTCACTAAAGAGGGAAGTTGAGGCTGTAGAGCCAAGTTCAAGAGAAAGAGCAAGCCAGAAGTGAGAGAAGAGGGGGTCCAGGTGGAAACTGAGCTAAGATGTGTGAATAATGTGCGGAACCACAAAAGGGGCTTTTATGGTTTTAAAAATAACAGACTAAGGATGGATGCTTCATTTGGACATGGCAGTCTCATTCGGAAGGCAAAAGCTCATTGCTAGTTCCTAAGTTCTTTGCTGGGATCCATCTCCTTGAAGGAAGGCTGCAGAAAGTCATTGTGAGAAACAGCCAGGCCTGACTGTGTCCAGCAGGCACATTCTGTCAGTTTACAGTAAGTGGAGGGAAATAAAATTTCACAGGATAGAAATTCCAGTGAAGATGCCTTTGACCTCCAGTGAAAGTCCCCAATAGGTTTTTATTTATTTTCAAGGAAAGAGAGTGAGAGAGAGAGAATGGGTGCACCAGGGCCTCCAGCCACTGCTATCAAACTCCAGATGCATGCACCACTTTGTGCATCTGGATTTGGGTGGATACTGAGGAATGAACCCAGATCGTTAGGCTTTGCAGGCAAACGCCTTAACTGCTGAGCCATCTCTCCAGCCCCCAATGTTTTTTTTAAATAAATTCATATGTGTGGAAAAGTTGCAAAACTTGTATCTACCCCCTGCCATTCTACAGCTGTTAACACTTGACTTCCTGCTTCA